>AYEL01059507.1:0-75316 GCA_000484575.1 Olivierus martensii | reverse complement strand
TTATAAAAGGTTTTAATGTTAAAGAAATAGTATTAATAGCTAGATTTTTCTTCTAAAATTTTTGCTCAGCTTATAAATAAATCTTAAGGTTAGGTTAGTTAGATTAAGCTCCTATATCCTCATGGGATATTTTGTATTCCGCAGCGGGCACTTATAGAGCTCATCACAGGCTGGCCAGCACCCATGATGGGGTCTACCGGATGGTTGAAGGATGGGGTTCAACAGGCCGGGCCCGGACCCCTCCTGAAAAATTGGAGGTGTGGGACCCGGATCCTTCAGGGTGGTAAGCCAATTAAATTTTGTTTAAAGCCTAAATCTTACTGCAGAATAACAATTTCAGGACCAAAGTGCTCATTAATAATGATATTTTCTTTGATAAAACTTAGATTATTTTTGCAGAATTAATTATGATTTTATAATCAAAAGTCTAAAAATTAATCCGTTTTGCCCCATCTTCCTTTATCATCAAAATCATCTTCAATAACAATCTATATTTTGTAGTAGTAGTTGAACATCATAAAATCTATTATATGATTCCAATCTTATCGCCAATATTATATCAATATATTACAGTATAAACCCGATTAATCGGGAAATGAATTACCCCCAGATAATCCTTAAAATACTCAAGAAAATCGGAATTATGGATGATATGTATTTAATATAAAAAAATAAATTACATATCTACATATATCCAAATAATATATAATTTATCAAAAAAAGGAAACAGGAAATTTAATTATTTGCAAGAAAGAATTATTACGATATGGAAGTTCCTATATTTACGAATTTTTTTTAAATATGAAATATTAAAAAAATCGAAAATATAAACATTAATTACAATTAATAAATGCTAAACGTTCATAAAAAAAGCATTTAAAACTATAAGCACAGCTATAAATGCAGTATAACTCTAAAAGAAAGTCCATCGTATATTATGAAATCGGAAAAATCAAAATGGCGGACGAGAAGTAGGAATATCGCGCGTTCTAGCCACCATTATTTCATCTTCAAATTACGTAAATAACTTTCATTCCCAAACTGTTCCTAAGGGATTATTCATTGTATAAAAACTATCTAATCATTTGACGATGATGATGAATAAAAATCCCTCAATATTTGTATGCCATAAATAATTTATCATAATTTTATTGCTTTTAAAGTCTATATTTTCATTTATTTAGATAAATAAATCATTGTTTAATCACATAATATTAATTTTGCTGACCTTTATTTAATTTTATTATGATCAAATTTTACCATTGAGACAGTGGCGTAGCTAGGGGAGGGTTGGAGAGAAAGGTCCGCACCAGGCGGTATTTTTGGCATTAAAAATTTTTTAAACACTTTTTTAATAATAAGAGCAAAATTATCAACTATTCCGAGAATTAATAATTACAAAAATTATCTATAGAACATCAACTAACAAACGGAGTAGATTTTGATAGTACTGTGATTTTGCTAGTAAAAAATGGCCAATTCCTTGAGTGTTGCCTCTGGATTCTTCTCAAAAGCAGTTTTCATTGGGACAAGCGAAAAATGACATTACTTATGAGATGACCTGATATATCAATTTGCATAGTATTTATATAATGTTTAGGAATATTATCTTGATTCAGTAATAAGGTCTCTTTCAAATAGTATAGGCATAATCATAAATTATATATTATACATGTTACCGGCAAAGTATGAAATGCAGGCATTGTATAGAATGCCTGGTGTTTTTAGGCAAAGTATGAAACAATTAATATTTGTATATACTTTGCCTAGGTATTATATAGAATGACTGATGCTATTTAGGCAAAGTATTAAAAGAGAGTCATGAAATCAATATAAAAATACAAAAAAGATGTTAAATTAATACTTATTTATGAAAATTAAAAGGAACTTCAATAATTTTGTCAAACAGGGTGCAAAATATAATTGATTCATTGTCTCTCAAAAATAAAAACTATTTATCTGATGAATTTGTATTTGAGCAGATTATAAGAATATTTTTTAAGTGAGCTGAACATTTTAAAATTGTCTGCATATTTTCCCAGGAAAAATCAAAATCTGTGAAGTTTTTTGAATGATTTACCTTAATATGTTTTTAAACTAATTATTACAATTGGCTATATATTCATCAATTATCAATAATAATAAGTAGAACCTTTGATAACATTCCATGATAAGAACAGAATTAGTGATTCACTTGTTGAAAATCACATCATTTTAAAAAATACTCACTCGTTGTTCTGCAAATTCCATTTATAGTATATAACTCATTTCCTATGGCTAAAATCTTCCAGTCTTATATTTACATTAAAAATGTGAGTTTCATCTACTTCAGTACTACTGTTCAAGAGATAAAATAAAATCAATTCATTTACATTTAATTTTTTCCAAAAAAATTTTTCTTTTTGTGGATCTTTTAAAAATTAGATTTTCGAAGGCTGAGGTGTAAATGCCCATCTATAATAGTAAATTTAAATGATTATTCTTTGTTTATTAGTCTTTTCATGATTTCATTTTACCTCAATGCAAGGCCAGATTGGTGCAATCGATGCAATCGGCTTAGATCCGCCACTGTTCGGAAGTATTTTATACTTTGCCTAAATAGCATCAGTCATTCTATGCAATGCCTAGGCAAAGTACAAGGTATATAATATTAATCGTTTCATACTTTACCTAAAAACGCCAGGTATTCTGTATATTGCCTAGACATTCTATACAATGCCTGCATTTCATACTTTGCCAGTAACATATATATAATATTAAAGTAATTTTATATATTTAACAATATGTCTATACAATTCTAAAGACATCTTATTCCTAAATAAGCCTTTATGTCTATCATAGTTAAATCATTTGAATCAAAGAGAAAAACATCAACAGCTAAGAGGCAATCATTGTAAAATGTGAATCTATGATAAACTGATTAATTACAATATTGTTAATTAATATATATTCTATATGAAGTTTCAGAAAAAAAAAAAAAAACTAACTTATTGTAATAATTACTGAATAATTATAATAATTTTAAAAGTCAAATTAATGTATAAAACAGTAATTTATTACATTAATATTTTGAAAATAATAATAAAAAAAGATATTTTAAATTTTATACAAAAATATTCTATCTTAAAAATATTTATCACATTTTTTTTTTCAGTAAAAATATGAAATTTAAAATTGTATAAAAATATTTCAAGAAATATTAATGTGATATATCTTTCTCCTTTGCTTTGTTTGTTAGTTTTTCAATTAATTCTTGTAGAGGAACTAATTCTCTCTTGTCAATAAGATTAAATTCTTGAACAAAGAATATAAAATGCTTGAAGCTTGTATTTAGATGTGCTTCTTCTCCTAACTGAACCACCTCTGAGAAATGTTGATGATATATATGAGCATAAACACGAAACAAACGCTTTAGAATAGTTTTTGAAATGGTTAAAAAATTTCTTGGAAAAGGTATACCTGTTAGAAAAAATACAATTAGAAATTTCTTAAAATTACATATATATTATATTATTATAACATAATGTATTATATTTTAGATTATGCATTTACTTTAGGCTTTTATGAATTAAATTGATAACAATCATCATTTAATATGTATCTAAAGAGATGATGATAGATGATCATCTCATTTTTCAATCAATAAATTATAATTTCTTTAATTATCTAGTTATTTTGTTGAACTTTTTTCTGTTTGAAAAGATTTAGGCTATATTATACTTAAAATTATCATTTTTAGGCTATTATGTTATATTTGAGATTATTTAATTGTTCATTGTTGGTTTCTGCAAGTGTGCATAATACTGGTAAGTGAAATGAGGAATATGGAAGCAATTAACATTTAAAAAGAAAATTTACAGTAAAAGATTTTACAGTATTACCTTCTTACCTTAAATACATATATTGTAGATTAAATGTTATAAGTAGTATAAGATATATGTTTGTGGAAATTGAATTATTAGAGAATATAGGATATGAAGCATGGATAAGTTTATTTTTTATACCAACTCTATAAGAAATATCTTAATAGATATATACAATTAGGGAATAAATTCGATTTAACGTGGTATAAGGCAGATTTAATGAAGCAGCAGCTTTACGGATAGACAATCCACTTTTAATGAGAGCTAAGGCTTTTTTCATATTTTCATCAGTCCACTGCTGATATCTACCCTTCCTTTGATTTAAAGATGCAGGAGTATTTAGATGCTAATTTTCATGGAAAAAAGATATCTTATGCAGTATTAAAAACTATAGTGTGTATTATTGACATAAAATTCTTTATTTAAAATTGAACCTCGATATCTCGAAAACTCTTTATGTTGAATTTTCTTTTGTTCCCATGAGATTTGAGGTTCTACTATATAAAAAATTGAAAAATTTAAGTAGATTACCCTATTTTTTCCTTTATTTCTTCTAATTGTTGAAGAAGTTTATCTTTTGTCATTTCAGCCTAAACATAAATAATTATTATTTAATAAATTTTTAAAATCAAATTCATTATTATATATTAACTATTGATTTTAAAATAATAAATTATATTACCAATAAAGCCCTTTCACATAGAGCAGTGGTTTGATCTAAAGCATTTTGTAATTCTATTGTTAAGCGCTTGTTTTCTTCTTCTAATTTTTTATTTTGATTTAAAAGAATTCTCAAATCATTTGATTTAGAAGAATCACCAGAAGCTCCTATACCATTGACTGATTGATTTTGTAATAACTGTAACTGAAGCTGATGAACCTAATAAATAACATATTTTCAATTATTAAAACATGTAATTGGAAACATATATATATAAAAATCCACCTTAGCTAGGCGCGGCTTTCGTGGACAGACAATACGTATATTGTTTTTTACAAGAGCCTGGTGTGTGTGTGTGTGTGTGTGTGTGTGTGTGTGTGTGTGTGTGTGTGCGTGTGTGTGTGTGTGTGTGTGTGTGTGTGTGTGTGTGTGTGTGTGATTATATATAAAATGCTAATTGTTTTTATTCAATGTATTCCTCATTTTATGAATTCTTATTTTAATAACTATACTATTTTTCTCTTTAATGAAAATAATCATTTCATCATCAAACAATATCTTACCAGAATACCTTATGACTATTTCGACTACATACAACACTATAAAAAAAATTATTGCATTATCATTCTATAAGTAGCACATTCAGCTCTCCAGCCATCATAAGTAGAAATAATATACTGGTAATGTTCAGCAATAGTGAGCAATGCAAATAATAAAAAATATTTAATGCATTACTTAATACATCACAACTAGAAATGCATTAATGAATTACAGTTATGAGTCAAACAGCCTATTGCTTAAAACAATATTATAAAAATTTGAAAAGTGGACTTAAATAAGCTTATTAGATAGTTTTGCAGTCAAAAAATAAAGAAATACATCCTTTGTATATATCTGGTTTATCTAGTATATTGATCATTACAGTTCTGATGCAATAACGTGTATGAATTTTTAAATTCCAACAAACTTATAGAGTGATGCAATTATTTTTTTCTACTACTGTAATTTCTAATATCTAGCTTAATAAATTTTTTGTTTATATCCCTAAATAGTTTTATGAAAAACTTCTATTATTCTGATATCCTATTACTAATTTTTTCATATAATTAATTAATTTTTATGATTATTTTATTTATTCTCTTCATCAATTTTGTTAGATATATTTACATTGACTGATGTATGCTACTAATTTAATATTAAATGAAACAAATAAAATATTATATTAAATCCTTAACTGAAACAAAAAGCACTTTTAGCAGTATAAGTTCTCACTAAAAAAATTTTATTGGAAGCAAAAACGTTTTCGGTATTACAGATACCATCTTCAGTTGCTAACAGTAAAGAACAGAAGAATTACAATTCATTTTAAAATGTAATGGAACACAAATAAAAATTTTGAACAGGTTGACGTCAGAACATAAAAAATCTGAATATAACAAAATTTTAGAAAATATATAAATACGGTTATTTTTAATGACAAATAAACATTTAGATGTTATAGCAGTTTGTTTATTTTGAACTTATTGTTATTAGTATATTAAAGACAGATCCATCTCCTAGAAACTTTTACAGCAATTAGATAAAAATTCAGCATAAAATAATCATCAGATATTATTTTAGAAGAAATGCAATCTCTAATAATAAATTTTTTCTCATATATAAATTTGCTATATTGCTTCAAAATAATATCTATTGGAAAAATGCTAAATCTAATCAATTTAATTATTTTAAATTTTCCTTAAAACAAGAACTATTTTATGTCTGTTAGTTTTTAATAAAATAATTATTGTAATAAAAATTTTAAGCAATTTATTTTATACAAAGTAAAATAAAGTACAGATATCCCTCCTATAACACATTCTCCTACAACACGTTTCACTCCAACATGATTGAAAATTGCAGAAACCCTCATATATAACAGTACCTTTACAACACAATTTTTACTTAACACATTTAGAAAATTACGTTTACTCTCCTACAACACAAAACATTAGTATGGATTTACAAATTTTTGTAAATCCATACTAGGGACACACAATACACACACAAAATGCAATCACTGGTAAATACTTTACTAAAATTAATCATAAATGCAAATTTGCTAGTTGGCCACGAGAGGATGATACACAGTCTATTTTCAATTTTGATTTGAAATTGAATTAATTTTGTGATTGTGTTAATTGTTGCCATTTAAGTATTTTGTGTTCCAAATATACAGTTCTTGGATAAAAAGTAAGTTTTTATTTTTCAATAGAGGAATGTGAAAGAGAAGAAAAACATTTCATTCATAAATTTTTTTGGGGGTATATATGCTAAGGAACGATTATTTTCTAGCAGGATGGTAGTGGGTTAGATTACAGATTTTGTAAAGAAAGCAGAAAATACACAAACTTTAAACATGAGGCATAGTTCAGAAAGTGAAGTTGATATTGTTAAAAAGAAAAAAAACGTTCTTCATTTTTAATGAACAGTGGTAAGAAGATATAATTATTAAATGAATGTTATATAGGCTGTATACTTTTTCCTTTTGTTTGATGTATATTATTTTTTAGGAGAAGATATTATTATTAAATGAATGTTATATAGGCTGTATACTTTTTTCTTTCCTTTTGTTTGATGTATATTATTTTTTTAGGTTCTTATGTATATATATTTATGTTTCATGTTATTAATATTCTTAATAAAAATTAAATTTCTTATGTAGAATTAAAGAAAGTTATTTATTTTTCATTGGGTTTTTGAACATATCTCTACTTTTTGTATTGTCTCTGGGTCTCATTTAACACGGTTTCATACAACACGCTGTTTTTCAGGAACCTATATACCGTATTATAGGAGGGATACCTGTATTTACAAATTTGTTTAATTTTGATTACAAAAAATTTATTTTTGTAAATAGCAAATAAAATTTTATATAGTTATAGCTGAATTGATGACAAATATTTATTAAAAATTTTAAAATAAATAATAAAACCAAAATAATTTGTTTATTGATACATTAATTTTAAAAACAGCATGAGTGAGCAGGAAACTCAAAACCAATTAAATAAGTACAAGTTTTTATAAACTATCATCAAAAATGTTAACTTTGAATTAATTGTAATTGAATTCACAATTTATATAAATTTTCATTTTTAACAGTTTTAAAAGAATTATCTTCATAAAATAAGAATGGCTAATATGAAATCTAGATATGAAAAATATACAAATTTATTATTATAGGAGAAAATAAACAACTTTTGATAAACAATTAGCAAAAATTAGATATATACAGAAATTGAAAACAAAATTTTATGGCTTGTTTTAATATTGAAGTTTTAATTTTTAAATATAATCAATTAAAGAGAGTCTTGAACCAATAATATGTCTTATAAATGTCAAATTACAATATTGAGAATGCATCTTCAATGGGATTATATTAAGATAATTCATATAGTATTGTACTATATGGATTATAATAATATAATCCAAATGAAGATGCATTCCCAACATTGTAATTTAAAATTTTATAATTTACTTTGACAATTAAATCTATTTTAAACTTGAAAAAATTACAGACTTCTTTATAGTATTATCTTAAGATTAGTTTGAATCAAGTAGAGTAGTACCTTGCAATTTGATGTCCCACACTTTGTCAGTCTCACAATTTGATAGTTGAATTTCGCAGGAAGGCACGAGAGTGCATGGAATTGTGATGTAATTTGTTATTTGCATGGTTACTTGTCAGTTCTTGATGGGCTGCTTGGTATTTGTTGGTGTTATTTATTTTAATTTTCAAATCTGCATTTTTCAGAAAGATATTTGCACATCCATAGTTGATATTATTTTTTGAGTGAAATTTCAAAGAGAAGTGAACAGAAGAATAATTTAGGAAAGAACACTTGATTGAGCATAGAGAAGAAAGAAATTGTAGATAAAGTGCAGAAAGGTAAAATAATTACTGAAGTATGGCTTTCTAGAATAACTTGGCAACATTTTTCAACAGAAAGAGAAGATTTTGAGTGCTAGAGTGTCTGCTGGAACATAAAAAATTTAACAAGAATAGATGTTTAATCAGTGAAGAGATGGAAAAGCTGCTGCTCACCTGGATTAAATAAAGATAGATAAAGGGAGATCTAGTAATTCAGGCAATGATCTGTGAAAAGATTAGGTTAATTTTCAAAGAATTACAGAAGAAAACTCCAAGATGTACCTCAGATCAAACTGAGAAACTTAAAATAAGTCGAGGCTAGTTTTATAGATTCAAAGGTAGAACAAGACAAAGACGACTTTATTCCAACATCCAAGGATTAATAAATTGTGTGTTGTGTATAAAATAGTGTATTTTGTAATTTAGTGTATTAAAAAATAGTATAACAGATATAATAAAGTAAAAAATATAGTGCAGTGTATCTCTCTCACTTTACTTTTTAGGGAAGTGGGATGGGGATCTAATAATGATTTAATCTATTTTACATAGTATATTTTACAAATTACATATGGGAAAAATTGTCCTGCAATTTGACAACTTTTCAATTCGACACAAGTTCAGCAATGGATTAGTGTTGAATTTCGAGGTACCACTGTATAAGTGTTAATGTTTGTACATGTTTTTGTCATAGCTCTGACCTTGTGACTATTTATATTGAGTATTACTGTGCTTCAAAGTAAACAGTGTGATCAATAATGTGTGTGCAGTGAGACTTTAACTATGTTTAACATTTTTTCCAATATTGACTTTGAACATGTATATTTTTCAATTCATACAAGGGGAAGCCAAAAAGTTCTTACCTTTACTATGTTGACAAAAATTAAACACCATAAAGCACTATCTGCAGTATAGAATTCAACTTATACTTTTATTAACTTAAATACGAACATTTTCGGTGCAAAGCACCCTCTTCAGGTACATACTACGTACTTCAATACTTATATAGCATGTTATATCATCTAAAAGAACTTATTTTAATTGGATGATGCAATATGAGCTACTGACAATACAGTTATATATGTTACGTCCAAAAACCTAAATTGCACAATGACCCCAAAAAACAACTACAACGCATTGTTGCCAGCTCCAAACAACAATGCTCAACATTATTTTGCTTCATAGCCATCTTGAGATAACTCCAACACATTGTGGGCAACTCCACTAAAACTTATACAGGTTCTGAGTGTTTTGAAATTGATCACAATGTGTTGTGGCTGTTTTTGGTCATTGTGCAATTTCAATTCGACAATGTTTCTTTAATTAGAGGTAACCAAAACACATTGTGGCTGTTTTGGAACTGGTTACAATGCATTATGAGCAGTTCCAAACACTGATGTTCAATATTATTTTGATTGTGGCCATCGTGAGATAACCTAAACACGTGATTGTTTTTTCTGGTCATTGTGCAATTTCGGTGTTAGGGCATAACATATATACAAAAAAAAAATTGCATCACTTACATATATTCTAATATATCTATGTGATGCAATTTTTTTGTATATTTATTTTTTATAATACAGTACACTTAATTCTGTTCATAGTTCCTAAAGAATAAGTGTAAAAAATAGATTGTATCTATGGGAAAATAAAAGATTGGTTCCAGACCTAAAAAATCACCAAAAATAATACAATAAACCATTTGAAAAATCATGTTAGAATTTTATTATTTTTATGTGCTCGCACTTTTTTTTTCATAAAGATTGCACATAATATATAAAAACCTATTATAAAAAGTAAATTATCATTTGAAAAGAAAAATAACATGTTATTTATTCATAAACACAAAAATTAGGCAAAATAATATGAGTTATACATGACAAGATTTTGATTTTTAGCTTTTATTAAATTTTTTATACCATTAAACATTAAAATGTTGCTTTTCACTTTAAACACCAAACTCAAAATGCAAATATAGCATATTCCCTATTGAAGTTATACATATAATTAGGTGAATTCCCAGAAGTTTCTTTTCTAATTGGAATTAAAAACAACAACATGGAGGTGAATAATGTGAAGCAAGTGCTGCATTCACTGTACTGTGAATTTTCTTCTTAGAATTTAGGTCAATTGTGTTAAATCAAAACAAATCGCATAAAAAGAGAATGAAATTATTTTCTTAATTCATGTTAAATCAAAATCGTGTAAAATCAGAAATGGCTGTAATATAAAAAAATTCAGTACAAATTATAAAACAATTAAAATTAAAAAAGTCAATTTTAAATAATCAATACTAATCTTACCAATTGTTTGAGATGCGCAATTTCTGCACCATGAGAATCTATATTTATAATAGGTTTATTTTTTATCTTGCGTGCTCGATCTGCATACCTCAATGTGTTGACAGTCTCATCTAGATTGAAATCTGCTGGACTTATACAAGCTATCATAACTGTGTGACTGTTACCACCAAGAGAATCTATTTATACAAAGCATTCATTTTAAAAAATATATTTCATTCATAAAATTATAGTACAGGTGCTCTCCTACTTACAATCATTTGACTTGATAATTTATTCTTATAATTGTGCTTATGACCTTCCAAACTTGGATATTTCCATAGCATATTGGATAGAAATACTTTTCCTATTTTATTAAAGTTATAGTTAGATAATGGTCACATAGTAGCACATATAGGGCTGTTAGTGATTTCTTTCCTAAAAAGTGAAGATTTTACATACTTTTCTCAATCAAAAAAGGGACCAAATAGAGAACAAAGAACAACAATTATACTTTTCATAAACACACAAGCCATCGCAAGAGTCAATAATTCTTTTGTCCATATCATATTCTCATGCAAAACCCTAGAAACTAATCATATTTTTTATTTTTACTATAAGCTTAAATTAAGTAAAGTATGCAACAGATAGAAAACATGTTTAATTTTAAAAGTTGTTGGCAAATTCTTTAATTCTAAAATGTAATTACTGTACAAAAAAATATGCATAAGTAGTTATAATTTTAAATATATTTATATTGAAATTTTTAATGATGTAATAATCACTATAATGAATAATCATTAGTTCGATTAATAGATTTTTTTATTTTGTTCTATTTTCTAGTTTTATGTACAAATATAGTGTGTCTATACAAACAAAAATTAATTATTAAATATTTAAACATATTAGTATGTAAATATGTTAAATAATAATAGTTAAGTTTATAAACTTAGATTCAATTATGTAAAGTTTAACTTTTAAATTTTTAAACACAATTTTAATGCTCAATTTTTTTAATGATAAAACCTCCTAAAAACTGATAGTGTGCCTTGATAATTTTAGCACGTTTTTCATTGGGCCAAGAGTTGAAAATTTTTAAATTAAGATGCATGAAAAATAATATCACTATTATTTCCCAATTATTATTTACAAGAACACTTTTATTTATAATAATCATATATTGATTAAACATAATTTATGATATATTAGAAGAGGGCAATTAACTGTTTTATTATTCTTTTTATCTTACAGTCAATAAATAATTAAAAATAGGTAAATGAATTATGAACTTAAATAAAATTAGTTTATTTTCAAATAGCTGATTGGTATACTTCCAGAAGAAAAAGGTATGCAAAGGCAGCTACATTACTACCTACTAATTAATTTCTAACAACTGCAGAATTATGAAAATTTAACTAAATATGAATTTTAATTCATTTTTATATATTTTGGAAAAGAATATCTAAAAATATTAGATTTTTTTCATAAAATATCTTGGAATTTTAATATATTTTTAAATATCTAAAAATATATAAAATACACTTCTTTTACTTTAATTCTTTTCTTAATAAAATATTGGTTAAGATGAAAAATTTGCCAGTCCAAATCGTTTTATACTAACTGTTTTTCATTATTTATCTATTCATATATATAAAATGCTACATTTGTCTTTCTGTTTCTATATAGGTGCCCCAACCATTTGATCTATTGGGATCAAACTTTGCAGGGTGACTTTCCTTGTGGGTAACACACAATATTCTGGATCAAAATCAACCCCAGGGATGGAGCATTTTAGGTTGTAATTTAAAATACATGTTTAAATCCTTCAGCCTGTTCTGACTATTATTGATAGAGCAAAGTATAAAGAAGGGATAACATCATGATCTCCCAAGCATGACGTCATCACAACATAACAATGAACAACATCAAAAATGTTTGGGACATCATCCATTGTATGACATAACAATGGATGATGTCCCAGCATGTTATCAGAGCATGACATCAATATGCCATATTACTACATTTCAGATACATGAATTAGTAATCGATTTTTTGACAACTTTATTTATATATATTTATTTAAATCTGTAACGTTAGAATAGAATAATAATTTGTTAGACTAATGAACTTTATCTTAATTTTAAAATTATATTTCTAATGTATAAAATTTTCCTTTATCTTTGATTTGTATTCTATGGAATGTGCATGGTTCTGGCATTATATAATTTTTTGAAAAACGTTCTGTATTCTAAAAAATTCACTAAAGATAGTATAAATTGAAAATGTTATGATATATATTTATGAATGTTTGAATTTAACTAAAGTATAAGCAGTTTATATTGTAAACTTAATTCTAATTACATATAATTCTATATGTTAACACGAAAATAATAACAGCACTAAGGCAGGAAATAATTTCATAACTTAAAAATAAAAAAAAAACAACAATTAGTAGTAGTAGCGCTTTCGATTTATTTGAATCCTCACCAGCCACAAATTAAACTATATTACCGGAATGGGTTCTATGGAATGCACAAAACAATCTTAACATTACAAAAACAGTTACACCGGTACAAAAATGGTTACACTGATACGGTAGTAACCTAACATAAGTTAGGTTTCATAGTACAAAATTAAAATTAATTAATGTATAAAATTAAATTATAAAATGGTTTACGGAAAATTCGCCCCTTTTCGCCCCCCCATAGATAATGTTTAGGCTACAAAATTGCAAATATAGTCAACTCTCGATATCTGGAATTTTTCAACCACAAATTAAACAGATATCTTCTTGATATCTGTTTAATTTGTAGCTGGTAGGTCATCCGGCCGCTTCGACTTACTATAGAGAACTCGGGTTCAATTCCTATGAAAATTTCTTTCGTGGAATCCGTGCCCCATCTGAATTTTCTACAGGAGTGGACAGATTGTTATAGCCCAGTCACAATAATTGGAAAGTGGAGTCATTTGTCGACCAAAAAATTGTATCTATGTCGATTAATGATGTTAATCGAATAACAGTTATTTGAAGTTGTTTCAGGTTATCTCGACATAACGTATATTTTTAATTTCTCTGCAACGAATATCGTTACGATAAAATTTATGACTGTTTTGTGTCGGCCAATAAAAAATTTATTAGTTATTACACATAAATATTAATTTTTTTTATTGTTTCTAAAACTGCAAAGACGACGTTTTGCTTTTTAATTAATTAATCGAAATCTGGTTTCTTAATAATTATTATTTTTTGGCAGTCACATTATTTAATCGTAGGAAATTTTTAAATAAATATAAAATTGTAAACTCTCATTTCCACAATCGCATCGCTTAAGAACGTTACCCCAGTGGTGATGACGTAGGCGTCCGGGAGAAGTTCAATCAGCAGGCCTTTTTTTCTAGGTGGCGTTGAGTCGATGCCATCCACTAGTTTGCGGCCGGCCGAAGGCCGCTTATTTTAGCTGATGAAATTCATCGGAATCGTGTTGTTGAACTCGTTAGGCTGAATTCACACTGTCCTGAAACCACGACTGACAACTTGCGATAGAACATGCACATTGATCACGACTGCCTTCACGATTTTTCGAAACAACCAATAGTAATTGAATAAACAACAGCCAATAAGAGCTGATGTAGCGTACAGTTCGTAAAAGATGGCCAAATGCCTTCTTTTTACTGGCTACCGTAATGACGTAGCCGCTGCGACCGCGACAATATTCAGCAAGTTGAATACTGTGGTGGTCGCAGCGAACAGTCGTGAAGCGAGGCGTGATGGGATTGTTTCTATAGCAACGATCGTGATCGCGGTCGCGATGTCGAGAGGTCAGTATGAATCCAGCATTAGAGGGAATCGTCGCATAACGCAGGCAGTGTCGGCTCTAGGGATCCCGATGCAGCTTCCTTGTAACATCTATTCAGTCCACTACATAAATAATTGAAATCATCTAAGAATTCTATTAATGGTGTATCTATGTTGGCCGGATTGGCCGCGTGGAACCGGTTTTTTGTTTGCATTTTTATATCGCTTTCGTTTTTTACACTCTTAATGAGATTACTAAGGGGCGGGGCCAGTTCGAACCACGGGCTGCATCCACACCCGTGCGGTGATTGTACAAACTGGGAATTTTAGGTTTGCAACAAATGGCGACTATATGTTCTTTTAGTCATTAACTAAGAGTTTTTCTTGTTTCACTTATATATAAAAATTGGCCGGGCCGGATCTAGTGCCCCGATAAAGCATTTCAGGAGATACCGGAATCGAGTCCTCCCGCGTGGCCAAGGCGTTATCATTCGGTCATCCGGCCGCTTCGACTTACTATAGAGAACTCGGGTTCAATTCCTATGAAAATTTTTTTCGTGGAATCCGTGCCCCATCTGAATTCTCTACAGGAGTGGACAGATTGTTATAGCCCAGTCATCAATAATTGGAGTGGTTGCAGCGGCTACATCATTACAATAGCCAATAGAAAAGAGGCATTTGGCCATCTTTTACAAGCTGTATCTACATCAACTCTTATTGGCTGTTGTTTATGCAGTTGCTATTGATTGAGTTGAAAAATTGTGAAGCCAGTCAGGATCAATGAGCATGTTTTATTGCAAGATGTCAATTTAGTCGTAGTCATGATCGCAAGCCAGTGTGAATCCAGCCTTACATGATTTACAATTTATGCAGAAATTTTTTAGACAAATTAACTGCATAAATTGGAGACCTACCATACATGTCTTTTGTATGCTTTTACTCTATTTTTTTTCTAATAGAATACAAAACACTATTTTTACTCTGCACTAAGCTTTTTTTTTTTTTTTACTAACTTTTGAATACTTTTTTTATATATAACAGTTTTTAGATGAAATAAAAAAATACAGCAACAATAGAAATGAATTACATATCTAATTTAATACACATAGTTCTCAACGTATGACTAATTTGTACTTATGTGGTGATATCATCGATAAATTCTATTATTGGTCAATACAATTGATTTGAGTTTGATTGCTGGATCCAATAGTCTGATATATAGAAAGTATCCTTTTTTATTTGTATTATGTAATGAATTACATGATATAATTCCTTTTGTTTTTTATGTAATGAATAATGCCTTAGAAACAACTTGGAAATGAAAGTTGTTTGCATAATTTGTCAGTGAAACAATAGCAACTAGAGCACGTTATTTTAATTTTCAATCCTCCATTTTGATTTTTCCAATTTCGTAGCATATGATGAACTTTTTGCTACAAACCAAGACATATTATATTGTATAGCTGTGTATATGATCTTAAATGCTTTTTTATGAATGTTTATTGCATTTATAAAAAGCAATAAACATTCAATTTATTGCAATTAACTTTCATATTTTCAATTTTTTTGATACTTCATATTTGAAAAAAAACTCATAAATTTGGGAACTTCCTGTATTATATTATATAAATGAATCATTGTCAGATATCTAAATATGTAATTATTTATTGCAATTAACTTTCATATTTTCAATTTTTTTGATACTTCATATTTGAAAAAAAAACTCATAAATTTGGGAAATAAATGAATCATTGTCAGATATCTTAATATGTAATCACAATTTTATAACATAATTAATTAATCGATATCTGGTTTCTTAATAATTATTATTTTTTGGCAGTCACATTATTATAATAAATTATTAACATTATAATAAATTATTAATCACATTATTATATAAATGAATCATTGTCAGATATCTAAATATGTAATCACAATTTTATAACTACATAGATAAAATCTAATGGTATAATTTATTTATTTTATTATAAACACTATAAATGTTATGGAAAATTCATATCTTAAAAGAAATTGTATATCAAAAGAAAAGTATCAATAAAACTAATTGCCATTTTTGAAATAGGAGTTTGATAAGTGACAGTATTAATGTTTTTATTTTCATAAAAAGCATTTAAATTATTCATATTTATTTATTTAAAGATTGTATTGAACTTAAAAAATTCATATTGTATTATTGAAGATTTTATATTTAACAAAGAACTTTTAAAAAAAAAAAAAACTAAATTCTTACTATTCACAGCCACCCATTCATTTAAATCTTCACCTTCTGGTAACATTACTGCTAAGCGAAGATTTCCAGTGCCTAAAGTTGCAGCAGCATGTTTCATTAAATCATATCTGTGTGTTCCTTCTGGGATATATTTCTTTGGTTTAAATGTTTTTGAAGAACGATTTCCACTAAAAGAGAAAATAAATTTTAATAATTAACTATGTAAAATATTTTTTAATGTAAAAAAACATAAAAATGAAAGGGCTAAAAACAAAATATGAATCTTAATAAAATTTCATATTTAAAATTAAGACGATTTTAATTGTGATTATTATATAAAATTTATAATTTAATCAACTGTTACAATAAAAAGACCATAACAAATACAATACAGATGCCAAACATGGAAGGAAAAGATCTGATGACTAATAATTCTCCAAACATCAAGAATTAAAGATGTAAATCAGCAATTCAGTTGCATTAGAAATTTATTCCTCAAAAAGTCATATTTCTCAGAAAATAAATCCCAAAATCCATCCAATTCTTTTAGGACATACATTTTCTATAAAATGATCAATTTATAGAGTCCCAGATATAAAAAATTATACCTATTTTTGGAAGTCAAAAATGAATTTAATTCAATTACTGGCATATATTGTAAATATGAAAAATCTATAAAGATATATTGTGTTTAATTACATTTCATATTAACTGTCTGAATATCTGACATTGATGGTATTGAAGATTGAGTGAAGGCACTTATTACTCTCATCATTGCAAAGTTTATGAATGATTGATGAACAGAATTTCATTAGTTATATTTATTATATTCAATAACATTATTGTCATAAATCACATCACAATAGTGAATCAGTAACAAACATAGCTTCATATTATAGTACAATTAAATATGACAGACAAAACTTTTTCAAAATTAAAAAAGAATGTTCAATTATAACATTATAAATTAAAAAAAATTTTTGGTGGTTAATTTGTTATAAGTCTATCTAATCAGCATAATGATGGAAGATTATTGATGATGAAAATTTGCAAAAGTAGCAGCAGCTTGTCCATCTGGTGCAGATTATGATATATTATATTGTATACTTTTATTCTTGGATGGTCTAACATAGTAAAACCATAGTTCACCATTTTAAACATTCCAAGAATGTAAATTTTTAACTTTCTAACAAATTTTTCCATTAATGATCTAAAAATTTTTTTTTTAAATGAATATTTAATTATTATAAATTAAACATATAATTAATATAAATCAGTGGTTCTCAACCATTGTGCCGCAGCACACTAGTGTGCCGCCAAACCTTTGAAGGTGTGCCGCGAAATATTAAGAACTAATTGTATTTATGTAATTGTATGAATCATATATATTAATAGTGTAGAAACATGGTTCGCTGAATATCCCTTTTGCTGTTGAACTAATGCACTGATTCCTATAAATAGGATATCGTTAAAAAAAATCTAACCCTCATATTTCTGCGACAGCCAAAATTTTTTGTCTTAATTCATAATTTAAAAATTAAGGAATAAAAATTAAATTAAAATTATACTTTTTCTAAAAAGACAAAATCCGCAGGTGGCACTATAACTTAATAAGGACTGCCGTTTAATGATCCTGTGTACGAGTATGTCCATAATCTGAATGTAATAAATAAGAATATATACAATAATCTATTAATAAAAATTTGTTGTTAAATCTAAATTTTTAATTAATTAATCGATATCTGGTTTCTTAATAATTATTATTTTTTGGCAGTCACATTATTGAATCGTAAGAAATTTTTAAATAAATATAAAATTGTAAACTCTCATTTCCATATTTTATCCAATGATATATTTGCTAATTTCGAAAATTTATTTTTGTCTTTTGTAACTTTTTCGATGGCCACTTGGAAATCTTCGTTGGTAACGTGATTCCGTCGATCTCTAATAGCCAGCATTCCCGCTTCGGTACAGACGCACTTCACTTCCGCCCCAGAAACTCGATGTAAATTTAGACTAAGCTTTCTGAAGTCTATTCCTTTAGCTAAGTTCATTTTCTTACTATGAGTAGCGAATATCTGTTCTATTCCTTTTTCTGTAGGAAGATCGAATTCTATTCTCTTGTCGATTCTTCCCGATCTCATTAATGCCGGATCTAACGTCTCCATGTGATTTGTAGCCATAATGATTTTTACGTTATTAATGGAATCGAATCCGTCCAAATTGCTTAGCAATTCCATCATGGTTCTGTTTACTTCCTCGCAATCTCTTCCTCTGGTACTTCCGATCGAATCGATCTCGTCTAGAAAAATAATAGAAGGGGCGTGATTTTTCGCTAACCGAAACAAATCTCTAATGAGTTTAGCGCCTTCTCCGATATATTTCTGCACGAAATCTGTGCCGCAAACTCTGACGAATGTACATCGAGTGTGGTGAGCCACAGCGCGTGCTAACATGGTTTTTCCCGTGCCGGGAGGTCCGCATAGCATAACTCCTTTGGGCTGTTCGACACCCAGTCTTTCGAATAATTCTGGATGCTTGAGCGGCATTTCGATGTATTCTCTGATTTCTGCGATTTGTTTATCCAGTCCTCCGATCATATCGTACGTAACGTCGGGGAGATGTTCTAATATCATGGCTTTCATTCGTAAATTTTCGGCGGCTGGTAAAATTCCTACGATCTCTTGAGAGTGCGGACAAAGAATAACTCTATCGTTCCTTTTTATGCTATTTACGTCTATCGATTCGTTTACTAGAACCAAAAGTTTAGTATATTCTTCCAAAGCGATCAAGGCTCTGTCGTTATCTGCCATTTTAATGAAACTTCCCACTAGCATGGGAGGATTATTTTCAATTTCTTCGATCTCTTCTTGAAGCGTTTTAACTTTGAAGTTTAGTTCGTTCCGATATATCTTTAGTCTTTCTAAATTGTTCAGCCGCTGCTGTATTTTCTCCTTCATATTTGCTATTTGTTTCTCCAGATGAATTTTCAATGGGTTGTCATCAGTTTTCTTATTCGAATTGTCTTTAGAGCTATTTAAAAAAGGTTCTCCGTTCATCCTAATGATAAAGATTTTATGTACAATAAGGATGCGATTATAATGAATAATTAATAATCAATCGATTGTTCGAAAATGTTTCTGTGAAATGAACGAATATAATATTTTTTGTCAATAGATGACGCCACTTTCCACTGAATAAGCGTACCATCGATGTATAGGAAACATCGTTGATGAGAAGCGTACTAACTGGCGGAGCGAAACAACCCTTCCGTAGGCTGCCCGGTCGGATTGGTCGCGTGGAAACGTTTTTTTCCAATTTCGAGGTCCAAGGTTCGAGTCTCCGGTTCCACCTCTTGAAAACGTCTGCCATGGAGTCCGGGCCCAGCCCGTCGATCCCCGTCCTCCACCATCCGGCTGACCTCTCCACCTGGTAGCAGCCTGTGGAAGGGCTTGTTTCTGTCCATCAGTTAATAATATTACTGAATGGAAACTGACGTCATCTGTTGACAAAAAAATCCATAGGTTGCCCATTCCTGCAGAGAAATCAGCCAGATGGTGAAGGACGGGCCGGCCGAGATCCCATAATAAATATTTCCAAGGGATGGGACCCGAGACTCGAACCCGGGTCTTCCACATTAAGAAACGTTTCCAAGCGGCCAATCCGGTCTGAATTAATTCAATATTAAATACACTTCTAATTTTTCAGAAGGGATCTGAATCCGGCTCGTTGAACTTCATCTTTCAACCTTTAGGTTGATCCCGGTACAGCGTGGCTCTGAAATGACGCTGTCAAAAGTTTCACACGCGAGATTCGGCGGTATAATTCAAATTAACTTAATCTAATCGTCAACCGGATTGGCCGCTAGGAAACACTTCCGCTTTCCACTCTGGTGGACCTGATTCGAATCTCCGATCCCCTTGAAAATATTTATCATGGGATCCGGGCTCGGCCCGTCGATCCCCATCTTCCACAATCCGGCTGACCTCTTCATACAGATGTGCAACCTGTGGAAGACTCGAAGATATTAACTGACGGGGCTCTCCGATCCCCTTGAAAATATTTATCATGGGATCCGGGCTCGGCCCGTCGATCCCCGTCTTCCACAATCCGGCTGACCTCTTCATAGAGATGTGCAACCTGTAGAAGACTCGAAGATATTAACTGACGCCCCGTCAGTTAATATTCTTACTGAATGGAAACTGGCGTCATCTGTCGACCAAAAAACTTAATGTAATCCAAATTAATGGCTGATACCGTCGGCGGGATTGTTGCTGGGGAATATACATAATTTTCATCTGGAAGATCCAGGAACAATTCGTATTTCTCCAATTTTTTTTCGAAAGAGATCCAGAAAAACTGCCCGTTAATTTCATTTTTCTCTTATCGACCCGCCTCTGTCACGAATTTGGTGAATTTGTGGTGAACTTTGGAATCTGTTCATCGTATATTTAAACTCCGATTTAAAGCGTAATAAAAGAAGAGGGAAAAAAAAACCCTTCGAATCCACTAGGAGGAGCCGAAATCGTGCGAGTATAGTGGCGTGGTTTTCCTATTAAATTTTATAAAAAAAGCTAACGATTAGTTCAAAAAACATTATACTGTAGTAATCTTACGATTTTCACTTTCATTTTAAAATAAAAACATTTTAATACTTTCTTTAAAAGATCAATTTTCAAGAACTTCATTGAAGAGAACGTAACGCCATCTGTCGAGTACTTTTGTAAATGATAGAATTTTCTATGGTGGAAATATTTTAAGCAAAAATTGTTTTTAAACTTTAAAACAAAATTACTTGGGTATAATTTGTTTAAAATGTTTTCGATTAAATTTTCTTCTCTTTAAATATGTCGCTTAATTAATTATTTAAAATTATTAAATTAGTTTATAGCAGTTTATTCGAATTTTAACAGCTTAACTGCCTAGGGTTTAAATGCGTAACGTTTAGAATATTTTAGAATTTTTCTTTTCTATCAATTTTATACCAAAGTTTAATTAATTTCAAAAAATTCTACATTAATACAAAGACGATAGCGCAAAACAAGTAAAAAAATTTGGATAAGTTAATATTAAAACGAATACGATATTAAGAGATAATTTAAGGATCAGATTGGAAAATTAAGTTTTTAATAAAGAAAAGAAGGAACACTATAACAAGAAAAAATTTAAATACAATATTTCTGTAAGAATCAACGTTTGAACAAAAATGAGTTTTCTCGAATCAAATTCGACAGAAAATATTTAATCTTGCGAGAAAGACCTATATATTTTTGAAATCGTTCCATTCCCATAAGAATATACATCTATTTATATAAAAAAGCACATATAAAATTTTAAATAACGAATAATGTCATTTTTTTAAAATAATATACAATATTGTATATATATTGTCATTTGAAAAATTCAAAGTTAATGAAAAATTATTTGTAGAATCAAATGCAACCACGGTACTCTCCATTACAGTACTTATCTATCGATGTTCAATTTAGAAAAGATACCATTCTTTACTTATTACCAAATATTGTGTGTCAAAGGCCAATGATTTTATATAAATAAAGATTAATAAAAGTTTTCTGCCTAGTTACCAGTTTCGTGTCTTAATTTGACTGGGAACTTTTTATTCTATTTATCCAAAATAAAATAAGAAAGAGAATTGTTTAGACCAGTGTTTCCGAACATGGGGCGCACGCCCCACAAGGGGGCAATTTGAAAATGAGTTGTTAACAATGAATTTTTTTCACTTCTTTTGGTTTTAAGGGCAATATATACAGTTATATAAATATATATTGTGACATACACATTTTTAAAATTAAAATCAGACTGTACATGGCGATTGTTAAACTTTATTTGCTGTTATTTGATTTTTTTTATTTTAAAATGTTTTCTCGCGCGCGCACAATTATTTCCATTTTCAGTTTTTGTAAAAAGTAAAACATTTAATTAGAATTTAATAGTTTGTTTTTTATAAGATAAAGCGCCAGCCCTTTTGTTAAAATTTTCATAGCTCACCACCACCCATTAAACGGGAATACATTTTAAACAATTAGTATCTATTTGATTTATTATTTTTTTAATTTAACTGTTATTAAATTATTTTAATTTATAATCGGCTTAAAACTTGATTCGATAAAGTAGAAACGCTTCGATTCCATTATTCTTTAAATTAATATTTCTATTAAATAACTGACATTATTTTTTAAAAAATTAATATAATATTATAAATCTATTTTATCAACAGACAGTATTAATAACTAATTCTCCCGGTGGAAGTCGAATAAATTGTAAAAACACCGAAATAAAATAATATACCCTGGTATAGATTTGGTAGAAACAAAATTTAATATAGTATACTTTATGTATAGGCGAATGGATGAACGAATAATCCTTCACTAAAAATGAACCAGGCTCGAGAATGCGTGATAAGCGAGTATAGTCCTTTTAAAAAGTCCAAAATCTCAAAATTAAATATATATTTATGATTTTAAGGTAAAAGTGTTACATATACAAAAAATCGTAATATATTTAGCGTAGGAATAAATTTTATATTTATTTCTATTAACGCTTGGAATTAGAATTCTAAAATAATATTTAAAGCTTTTTTTGTGTCGTTAGTTTAAAATTGACCAATGAAATTCTTTTATTAAGGTGGAGGAAAAATATGGTAATAAATAAAGAAAGAAACGGTGGTGTAAGAGCAGTTAGCGAAGACATTAATTTTCACACAAATGATCTTTCGGGCAATTAGATAAGAAATGGAAATAGTAAATTTTTAGATGCTTTTATAAAGATAAAATGAAATTTAGCCGCTGAGATTTTGTCTGACTATTAGTCAGTCGTGTCTTTGTACTGCGCCGAGTGTTTCTAACATTCGCTAAGATACATTTATCATCCCGACTGACTTATTTTTCTAAGAGATGCGACCACATTGCCACTACTAAAAAATATTTTCTAGATAAAAAAAAATAACAACAAAATTAATCTTTTATTTCTTTGCCCCTATTTAATTTTTACATTAGCCCGTTTGTTTTTTTTTTTTTTTTAAGAATTTCTGATCGATTGATTTATGTAGAATAAAAATTTAAGCGGAAACACATTCGATTCGTTTCGCTTGTTAATTATATTTTGAATCTTTATATCGTGTTAAGTTTACAGAAAACAAAGAAGGATGTGAATGTATAAAGGAATACAGACAAAAGGAGAGCAATTTAAAATTTAGAATTGACGACAGCATCGAAAGTCAGTATCGAGTCTATGAGAGAGTATAGTAATCCTATAGTAATAAGATTACTATAGGATAGACATAATATTGTCGTCAAGTAATAGTTACGCTTCCCTAATATATTAATGATACTTTCTAATAAGTTTGTTTTAATTCGTAAGATATAGCTAGACCGTTGATTGTAGTTAATAAGTAAGGAATAAGATAATAAAAACGAATATAAAAGAATAAATTACACTTTTTTCCATCTTTTTCTCATACTTCGTTTCCTTTTTTCCATTTTTATCCAGTTATCTCCATATCCTCTTTTTCCAAGAATTTATATCTTCCTCTTCCGCATGCATACTACACTTCCTGTTTACTTTACATCCTTCTTTTTTTTTGTGTGTGTATGTATGAAAACAAATAACTTCCTAAAGAAATAAAGATATTACATTAATAAATATACTATTTTTTAATATCGCGTTTGGAAAACTTTTTCGATAATAATTTTTAACAACCGATAGATGGCGACACAATTATATTTATAAATAAATTTCGTAATGTATAAAATTACTAACGGATTAAAAATTAATTTTTATTAACCAATTATTTATTTGCTCTGTTTAACAGAAAAAATTATCGTAATTAATTTCCATAAAAAATCATTAATATACTTTATCCTTTTTTTATTATTATTATTTTGGAAGAAATACAATTATAAACATCGCAACTAAAGAATTGCGATAAGAAAAATATGCAATTACTACCAGAGCTTAAATGAAAAATGAATTTTATAAAGTTAATTATAACCAGTTAACAGAGTTATTATGAAGATTTTCATTTAAATAATAAAAATTTTCAAAAAATTAATTACTTACTAAATACGTGCTCCATTTATACGCCATCTGCTGTTTGAATTAAACACTAATTAAACTTTTTTTGTATTTGTAGCCATTTAATCGTTATATTTAAGTGTATACATAATTTGATTTCTTTTCGAGGGCTGAGATAGAAAAAAGTTATCTAATTTGTAAATTAAAAAATAATCGTTTATAGAAATTGTGTGAAAACAATTAAAACTGTTTGAGAAGCGTGTTGTTCGCAGATATAATTTATAACGTGCTTAGCCTATAGAAGAAGGTTTTGAGGATTCCCACTGTGCTGGAATGCACTTAAAGCCGGTTAGAAGTGCGTGAGGTGCACTATTGCTAATGAGTGGAACAGTGCTCCACTTACATATTTGCAATGCCAATATGTGAAGATACGACACTCGATCGCAGCTCCTCTACCGACGATTACCACAACGAAGGTAAAGTGTGGTCGGATGAGAGAGATCAGCACGGCGGAGGAATTAAAGATCTGTCTGTGTTCGCTTGTACGTAAGATACAAGGGAACAACAAACAAAATACGGAAATTGTACTGGTTATACTGTTTGTATGTGTCCTGTATTACTGAAAGTGGTGAGAAGCCATGAGGACCGACAAGTCCAGGGCAAAAACACATTGCACCATCGGTGTATAGGGCCGGAGAGGCCTTTTTGTCAGGTAGGCATTTATAAACACTTCTTACAAGGATAGAGTTATATCGAAAACGGCTAAAATATGTTCTAGAAACGTTCTAAATGTATATTTAAAGACTCTCGAGAATTACCACCTATAGAATTTCTAAATTATTCGTTTCGATCTTATAAATCTTGCGTAAATCTAGCGAAACGTATAGATATTTATCTATTTAAATGAAAATTAAAAAAAGATGTATCGATCTTCAGTTCGGTTTAATTCTGTGGTCGAGTTTAAGATAATCTAGGTCGTGGATTGTGGGTACGATGGATTTTCTTAGATAAATCACTACTCGGATTTAAACATCTAGAGATAATAGGATTGGTAATACAGAGATTATAAGATTATTAAATTAAACATGGCCGCTTCAGTCCTCTTTACTCTCCTTTGTATCGAACACGTGCTATACCCATCCACAAAAATCCATCTACATTTAAAGATTTAGCGATTTGGACGCCATAAAGGGATGAGAATTCGAATTTGTGACTATCCTCCTTTCTATTCATCGTACTACGCACAACGGATCAATATTTGTATGAAGAACTCTCTCTTGTACTCCGCGGACTATCAGGGAGAGAAGGATACACGCGCTTCACAGTCTGATCGTTAAGGAACCCGTTTGACAGAATAATGAAAGAAGAAAAGCTTCCAAAACCCGACAATTTTTTCTTTTCGCTATTATACCATTGTTGTTACTATAGCGACCGAAACTTGTACCACTCCCTCTAGATAACAAGCATCGTTCGATTAAATTAAAGTTTCGATTAGGAACACGATGTATACCTCTAAATAATAGGCGAAAATGTAGCTTGGTATGCAGTTCGATAACGTGCGAAAATCACTTGTTTCTATGATGGTAATAAAAATCCTTTAAATATATGCCATTGTATGTGCTCTTTTTCGCCCATTTTACTTAACTCTTCCATAATTTTCCGGTTATTTTAGTATACATAGGCTAGAAATGGTTTCTTGGTGAGTCAGCTGCATGGTTTCTTGGTCCTCGACTTCTGCCTGACTAATCCACAAATAGTTATTTCCTCTGTCTATACTATGAGTGAATAAAATATCTCGAGGATTTAGAAATTTATTTCATTGTAGAACACGTCTAATCCATTTATTGACATTATCTTACTTGTAATCTGTCATCTCGAGATCTGTAACAAACTACTTATTTATCGAATGGTAAGATTGTGTTCCGCAGACAACTGACTGAAATGTTGTCCTAATCGATTTTAGTTCACTCATTCTGCCCTCCCCATCCACTCCATTTAACAGCCAGGTCTTGAACCAACATCTTTTAACAGATGATTGTTAATGCTACCCAATGTCCGTTCTGATGATGATAAATTACCATTATTTGTAATTTTCATATAAAGATATAAGAAAATTCTTTGGAGAGAGAAAATTGAAAGAGCGATATCGACGATATTTTATGTTTGAATATAATAAATATTTCAATATAGAAAAGTAAGTAGTTTCCGTTGTGAATAAATAATAAGTTTGTTCGATTTCTGCGTATGTGTTTGTGTTCGGCTTCCCTGCATTGGTAATGTGTTATGTGGCAAAGAGGGATTTACAGGTGCTTGTTTCACTGGCTTACACTCCGATCTCACATTTCTTTACAAAACAAATTTTATTTATGCAAATTAAATATCAGCCAAATTTCGATACAAAATAAATAATCGAGTACAGTATACATATACTAATAAATATATTCGTATTTAGCTTAAAATCACAATAATCTTTGAAATTATTTATTCGCATGATATAGGATTCATCTCGAGTCATTAATCAAAAACATAAAGACGAATCTTAAACATGATTGATTCGTCTTTATTTGCGTCTAAGGACGAATCAATCATATTTAAAATTATACCAATTAAACTTTGTCTGTCGTCTTACGACACGATAATCAATGTACAACTTAATTTTAACACGACTACTTACAAATTCCTTGGTTTGTAAATATTTCTAACTCGTAAACGTATTTAAATCGTGCCATACGTACAGTTTGAAATATTTCGTAACTGAATATTTAGTCCGAAATTTTAGTGTTTTCGGTACACCTAGAAAAAAAATACGATTTGTTATCAAATTCTCACAGAGGTGAATAGGTGTAATTGAATTTTCTGCGCCACTTATTCGCCTGGTGGCAGTTAATGGCAGCTTTATCTATGTTTCGCTACACTGAACATTTGTTGGGACGTTGACTGAAAGGATTCGTCTGATATCGAAACGAAAATTAAAGAAAAAAACTCAGATTGACACTAAGGTCAATATAATTATTCATTAACCACTTCTGAAACCGTATCGATAATCAAACCATTTTTTTTCCTGCGCTTACAAATAACATTACATACGATATAATTTACTTTATTTATAAAAATAACAACAACGTCGCTCTTCTAAACGCTATCGAAAAAGATATTTATTGATATTTTACACTCACAACAGTTTATCCTGTTATTCGGAAGAGCTATTTTAATATCTCTCTATATGTATCATAAAAAAATTTAAATATTTTATCATGGATATATTTTGCTAATGAGGGGAAGAAACAGTCGAAAATTTTACACAGAAAATTCGAAAACATGAAAAAAAATGTCACATTAATGATATCGATTTATCTGAAAATCAACGTTTTAAAACAAACAACCATCTGCATCAAACGATTATCTAATAAACAAATAAATAAAAAGATCGTTAAGTTTAAGTATTTCTTTTTTTTTTCCTTTTCTATTAAGTAATTTTCCGAGTAATTTTAAAAATTTACAATGAATGTGTAAATACGACGAATAGTTTTCTTTTATTAGAATACGGATTAAAAGTACTTTAATCGAAGAAAAAAGAAAGAAAGGGGGACGGAAACTTTACTTTCAAATCTAAGACGAAAGTAAAGTAAAAACTGGATACAACCTTTCGCATTTAGCAAACAACAACAAACAGACCTTTACCAATACTTTGTGGAGTTCTTAAAAGATCGATCGTTTTAATGATATTTCCTTTTTTTTTCTTATTTGAATGTATAAAAAATAATCCGTGGAAAGTAAAATAGGGGAAAGATAAATCATCTTATAGTATGGATATATGGTGGATAATTGTACAAGATTGCTTGTAACGAAAGCGAGTTGGTTTGTGATAACTACACAACGTTCTCACATTCGCAACCCGATATTCTCGAGATCCCTTCTGTATTTTATCAATGTCAAATGACCAATTTGTTGCCGAATTTAGGAACAAGATGTGTCGGACAACACAAAATGTTCGGTTAAATATTTATTCCTAACTAAAATCCGATATATAATAATCAAAATTTAATCTTATCTCCAATATTACGTCGTTTCTAGTTTTAAATCGTCGAACGTATATAAAATTTCCCTTCGTTATAAAAGGGTAAACAAAAAAAAAATCATAAATTAATATTTTATAGATTTTGAAACGTAATAAGATTCGTGTAGTTTACGTATAGATAATTTAGATGGTTTTCGATATAATATTCATCTCATCGATAATATATCACGTTAGTACAATTCTAATGCGTGAATTATTAACAATGATAAAATATACTCGACCCCATATAAAGAATTTGTTTTCGAGGAATGGTCAAAATGACGTCAGACCGTGACGTCATAAGTGATGCAGTCTACTATTTTCGTTTCTGATAAAATTTATTTTGTTTTAATCATTACAACGCGAATATTCTGTGTTTTAATATATTTTATTTATTTTTTTTTAGAAAGAAAAAATAAATAAATACATTTCTTTCGCTTCTATATTTAAAATATTTTACGTATAAAAATTATAACCACGCTGTTAAAAGCCAATAATCTCTTAAAATTTAAAATAGAATAATTACGCCAATTAACAATTAGTCTAAATAATAATTTAAAAGAAAAAAGTTTTTAAGCCGTTTTAAAATGTGTGTTAAGTAAATAAATTAAAGAAATAGGGGAAAAAAAAAGAGTGGAAAAGATAGAAACAATGTTATCCGCGTTATGACAGATGAGTAAAATTTGATAATGTCTCCATTCTGTCAGAAATTGGCTTTGGAAACCTTACTAAAAATTTTAAATCGAAACGATATATCCCTGTAAAAATAAAAAAATAAAAGAAACTATTGAATTAAATAACCAAAGAGTCGAACATTCGGTCAACCAATTGGATTTCTGCCAGAATAAAATAGCAAAAGTACAATATGTACAATATATATATACGAGTATATCGCATTTTTTTTAATTTCTTTTTTTCGTCTCGAATAATTTTCATTTTCTTCTACACGTCTCTAAATGTCGATTGGATTGGACGTAAACAGAGTTTTATAATATTCAAAACTAAGTTTTAACGAAAGAAAAACAATTTGGAAATCGTGCAAAGTTTACTAAAGTTCGCGAAGTTTCCAAACAATCGATCCTTCGGAAAACGGAATGGGGTTCTCTGACGTTATCTTCTTCTCTATCGTCTTTTTTTCGGTTTACAGTTAACGTTATACGATTGTATACCAGAGATTATTCTCGAATTAATATATATTATTTATCATTACTCTAACATTAACCGGTAATTAAATAAAATAAATTACTTAATAAATAAATAAGAAGAGAAGAAAAACAGTTTTCGAATTTTGTTTAATTTTAATTAAATTTTCTCTCCGGTAAAATTTATTTATTGACTTTTCGGAGCTCCTTTGCCGTGATAAATATGTGTGTTTGTTCTGTTACCGTGTTCGTAACGTATAAATATGTATTATGCAATTTATACGCGTACACATTCGTAATTAATATATGTGGTGAATGTGGTAAAAAAAAGAAAGATGATGTTAGTTACTATACATAAAAATACTTATAAACCGTGTCCTATGTGGAGTAATTGTTCTAATAAAACGTAAATGCATTTTTAAAGTGTGATAGAATATTTATATTTTAATAAAGTGAATCGTTTATTCTAAAAAGTAATAAATTCGTATTTACATTTGCCACGGAAATTTTTTAAAAAATACTCATATATGACGTCATCGAATGTATTAATGAGTTAATATACCGATATAAATATGTAAAATTTTTGGGAAAATACGATGAATCATTTTTCGGAATAGAGTCTACTCTAGAATAATTTTGAGATGAAAGTATGTAAAATTTGGATGTTGAATTGTGTTTTGATTCTCCAACAGGGACAGAGGAGGTTGAGTGCAGCATGTCCCCAGATCCACAAGACCAATTGGACACTATAGGGACCGCATCTTGGTGTTTTTTCGCAGTCATGTGTCTGGCTGTACTATTGCCTCACCTAACGGCTCTCGGTAAGTTGATTGGAATTCCAAAATCGCTATCGTTTTGTAATCTTGTTTCTGCATCTACTTCCGATGTCGGTGATCACGTTTTTCTGACGTCATCGAATACTGAATGACGTCAAATCCTCAGACATGGTGAATCGATCAGTTTCGTGAGGTTATTCACCTCTTCAAACCGTTTTCTTTATATTCTTATTATTTTAAGTGAGGAATACGTAATAAATTACTAAATAATTTTCTTGTACATAATATTGCATTTCTTATCCGTAACATTTTATTGCCATCTTTGTTAATTCTGGTTTGATCCACGCACGAAATATTCGTCATCGTCATCGGTTTAAATGCCAACGTAGTAATTCATTTCTGCGTGGAAGTCGTGCCACTCTAAGTTACAGAATTGCAAACGTACGACTAATGCGCGCGTTATTCTATATAAAAATTTTAATATTTTAAAGTTAAACTGTTTAGAAATTTTTAATGTTACTATTTCTATGCAAAAACTGCGCATATCTTTATTTAATAAGAGTCTATCTGCCAGAGCTATCAAAGTTTAAAAAGATAAAATTGATACGTATCGTTCCATATATCAAATTTTGTAATAAGTAACTTGTATATCTGGCGCAATTGCTGATACAGAAAGTTAAAATATCATAACACCGAGGAATTTCTTACAATCTACAAATTGTTATACACTACTTAAGTTTATTACAAGAGTGAAAAAATTCATATAATCGAAAATTTAATCTGAAATCTAGTATAAATATCGCATATATCTTAATCAAATTTATAACCTTAGGGGAAAAAAAAAGCTGTAACTTCGCCTGAAGATGCATTTTCGAAACGAATTTTTAAGGTTTCGTTATACAGAGTGCAATATAAACGAACACAAAACACTCCATCATAACTCTTATAAGAAGAAAACAAGTGTTTCCTGGCCTGAGGAAAGAAGTTATTTGTCAGCCAAAGTCTGATAGCTGACTAGCATTGACTTAGACTTCTATCCTCGGGCGACTTATACCATTGATTAGAAACATTTTTGCCATGTTGTTGTCAATTTAGATGAATTATAACTCTTTAAACGTTCTCTCCCTACTTACAAAATTTTTATTATTTAAAAGAATGTACACAGGGTCACATTTATTTTCTAAAATTAAAAGAAAATGAATGATTTATTGATTAGTAGAAAGAAAAACTCGATCATTAATTCACCTTAGCAAACATTTTGCCTTATATCCGAGCTGTCATACGCAAACTCTTTCGGTAATCTAATACAGGAATTACTAGTTACGCCATATTAACATCAAATCAGTATATCAATCCTGGAAAAATTCTATTTAAATTTTAAATTAACACCTATTAATAAATTAAAACGTTTACGGAATCACCATTATATGGTAAATGTCTGTAACATGTGCTATTCATCCCATCATTCAGAATTTTGAATATTTCGATTAGCACTTTATTAATTAAATTTTTAATAGACTTTCGAATTAGGTGACAGATTTTGATGTTACACTCTACTACAACCGTTCTAACCATAAATTAACGACATTCTTATAATTTTACTTATTGAAAGAAAAGTCAATTCTGGAACATATGATTTCGGCATTAGTACTGCCGAAGCTATTTTCTATCTTTAGCGAATTCTTGCTGCACTTTTATCTGTGCCAATTTTTTGCCGTCTTCTCTCTCTTTCCTATGTTATCTTCATTCATAAAACATTTTGATTATTGCACTGGCTTAACTGGAAGAAGCCGTATACGTGTTCTGAGAACGAAAAATACCATGAATGTGTGGATAATGGTATAGTTGATACATGAAGTAATTATCCATACAGCTATTTCCAAATAATACTAAAACTTATCTTTCATTAATTATCTAACTTAAAATTTTTATATATCGAAGCTTAAATAAAATATTTTAAACTTTATATTAAAACTCGAATAATATGAAATTCTAGTAAATTTGAATATTAATTTACTCTAATTAAACATTCCAAAAATTATAGTTATTATTCACAGAAAAATTTATTATTTGTATTTGACAGTAGAATATTTTGTTTTAAATACAGTTGATTTCATCCCAGATAAGTTACTTAAACCAATATAAAATTATTCTGAGAAAAAATTGTAAATGCATTTTTTTATTTAATTATGGTTTTTCTATATGATAGACTGGTATTGGGAAAATTTGTGTACAGTTTAATGATAAAAAGCAAAATCATTTGGTACTTTAAGAACATCTTATAAGAAACACAAGTAAAAATTATAAAAAAACAAAAATATTTACCAACTGTACATCTCTGAAAATGCAATACTGTACTTTTCTTGTAATATTTGTGAAAATTTGGTGTCCTTTTCTGCAAATTACGATTTAGATATAAACATAATTACATTTCGATAGTGGCGTACCCAGAAGGGTGCGACCCTGGGCACCAAGCAGAATAGGGGGCCAAGAGCGTGGAATATCATTACTATTCACCAGATATTTGTATAAAAATTTTTGTATAATTTTCAATTCTTAAAATTTATTTACGAAAATGCGTGTCGAAAGTTTGGAGGGGGAGAGGGGACCAGAAAAAAATGCCGACCCGATTACCAAAGATTCTGGATACGCCACTGGATTTCGACGAAGTTAGGACACATCAAATTTCTGTTTATTTGTTTATGTGTCCTAAGATATTCTACATAATCTCATGAATTATTAAAAGATTTAATTTTTAAAAACAAATTATTAAGTGTTTAAATATTGTATATAAATTAGTTATAATCCATTTGACTTACGTATAAGTACAACAAAAAGTTGGAGAACTTTAGAGTTTATAATTCATCAATATTCAAAGCGAGGAAGAATTTATCTGAAAATAAATAAGAAGGAGTTTAATCCGGGCATTTTCGAGTATGAAAAGCCTTAACTTAATAATTTAGCTTAATTTTTAGTTAAATAAATACAATATAAGATGTTTAAATGTTAATTTTATAATTGATGTTTAGATGTTTGCTGCTATCCTGTCAATCCCTGTATACTAACGCACCCTTCCCTTAATTTTTAGTCGCCGGATCTCCATCTGTGAGTGGTCTCCCACCTGCTGCGCTTCACCCGCCACATCTCTCCCCTTCACCTACCACACGGACCCCAAGTATGTCGTCTGCTGTCTCGTGCTTTTTTCGTTTTATTGCCTGATTTTAGGAAAATTCGGTAGAAACTATATAATTATAATTGCCATTTATATAAAATATATATTTTAAAATTGATAATTTAAACCAATTTATAAAAATATTTATTCTTTTAACAATTTTGTTGGGCTATTTCATTGGAGGGATGTTTCTAATAATTGTTTACATTCATTAAAAAATTGTAAGAACAAAAGATTTTATTCTGATACGTAAGTTTTGCATTAATAAAACGTATTGATAATTTTAAAAAAATAAAAGTTTTAAAATTTGAAGAATTAGTTTTCGGTAATAAAATTCAGGAGAATTTACCGAATTTACAGAATATCAGGCAACTTTCTCGTTCCCCTTACCTGTATACACTAGAGAATGTGTTCTACTTTTATTTTTATATTTTAGAACACGTTCTCTTCGTGTTTAAAATTATTTATAGAGTTAAAAGTAATTTTTGTATGTACTGTATTTATTCTAATGATGTAAATTTAATTCGATTAAAGGAATTTTATGAATGTTGCAAGATGCGTAAATTTATATGCTTTGATGTTAAGTAGGTAAGCTATAAAAGTAGGTGCAATAAATGCATCTCGTACAAAAGCAGTTTGCTTTCTAAAGTCATGATCATTCGTTTGTATGGTGAACCAATGTTGTACTCATCCAACTTTCTCGGTAAATATATCTTCATTACCTGACGTACATAACGATCGTAACTGATCTTATACTACAACATTGCCATGCAAGATATTTTGCACCATTAAAAAATTTGGTTGTATTTTGACTAAAATTTATTCCTGAAATAACATTCCTTTCTACAAACTGACAAAATATGTTTATAACTATTATTAAATATGAAACTTTTATGATAAAGTATACAGTATAATATTAAAATTCAATAATGATGATAATTTATTTATTGAAAAAGGATTACATTTCATCAATGATAAGATATATATCAATATTGATATTTAATAACTTTTAATTTAATAATTTTATATGTTATCCATATTAAAGGTAAATTAATTATTCAAACCCTAGTTTATGGCCCACTATGGTGAATCTTATCCTTTCAGAGTGTGACAGGATGTTTATTAGTAATCCAGATGGACCAAAGAATGGCACTTTTGCCTCTCCCACTTTGGAAATCCCAGAAGGTCATTCTCGACAATGCATCTACACTTTTATTGCTTCCGAAAATGAACGGGTACAAGTCACTTTCACTGTGTTCAATTTAAAAGGAACTCCTATGGAGTAAGTACTTGCTATATATATATATATATATACTATGCTGCTAGATTCTGTTACAAATATAAAAAAAATAAATAAATGAAGTGTATTTAGTAAAAATTTTTAACTTAGAAAAGTATCTATATCAAGAAACTTTAATCTGAATCTAATTCATTCATTTTTAATTAATTATAAATAAATTTTTTCTAAAAGTCTGTTTTAAAAAAATTCAAATTTTTTAAAACTTAAATTGTTTTTGTTTATTTAATATAAACAAGAAAAAATTATTTCTCTCTTACAGTTTTAATACTACATATGAAATTTTTTCATTAATAAAGATTTCATTTATTTGCTTTTTATTTTTATAATAATAAAGTAAATTTTAAGATAAAAGATTTATTTGAAAATTTAGCTGAAATTTACATATAGTGTGCTATATAAATTGTATTAATTAAATAAGGATTCTTGTTAATTATTATAGCATACATTTATTCTCACATATATATATATATGATAATAAATATATACTACATATATATGATATATGTGTATATCAGTTATCAAATACTTAATTTAGATAACATCATAGTTCTTTAAAATGAAGCAATACACATGAAAATTCCATGAGAGAAAAAGTAATGATAAAAACTTTTTTGGAAATAAAATTTTTTATTATGATGATCTGTGTTTTTAGAGGGCAATGACTTACTAAATATATCCATGAAGAACAGTTTGGTGGAGTCTTTATTTTCTTTATGTGAAATTGCTGGAACAACTCTATCAAATATTCATTTTGAATTTCAGTTGCAATCATGAATACATCGATCTCTATACAGAAGTAGAAGAGCCTTCCAAAGATCTGATCACAACTCCATTTGGAGGTCGTATCTGTGGAAATAATTTGCCAAGAAAGAGAATATCCTTGTATGAGACATTAGTCATTGCTTTTTACACTGATGAAAAACAAGTAACTCCTGATGTCTTCCAAGGAATTTATGAATTTATTAATGCTTGTAAGTTTTATTGAATATAATATTTTAATAAATAGTTTATATATTAACTACTTATATCAAATTTTATTGATTAGATCTATTAAATTTGTATTTTTTGTTCATTTATGGATTTAAATTGCAATGATAACTCAGTCTCTTCTATACTATTTTTTAAAATTATAATGATGATATAATTCTAACCTTTAATCTGTTTTCATTAATTTATTCAAATATTAGCTTAAAATGATTGTATAAATTAACATCTTTAATAATTAGCTTAAAATGATTGTATAAATTAACATCATCTTTAATAATTTTAATATTTATATATATAAATATATACTTATAAAATATTCCTTTCACAGCTCAATATGTAGTTGGAACACCAACTCCAAATTCTGTATGTAGTTTTACCATCTATAGTGACAGAGCAAGAGAGGGTGATTTATTATCTCCAACTTATCCAGGTGTTTATCCAAAAAACCTTCAATGCCAATATCGGTTTCTTGGAGGAAAAGGACAGAGAGTTCGATTAGAATTTTTGGACTTTGATCTTGTATATGGAGGTTCCCAGTATGTTATTAAAGTTATGTTTCATTATAATATAATGATAATTTTATTAAAATATTAATTTTTAAATACTTAAATTTGTCATTTAATATATTAAATTATCATAATAATTTAATATTTACTTTTATTGTAACTTATATAAAGCTGTAATTTTTAAATAAATTATTTCTTATTTTTCTTTTTATTTTTTCATTATTGTAATTTCAATTATAATTATGATGAAGTTTTTAAAGACTTGTTAGTTTAAAATATTTTAAATTGTAATTTTATATTATTAAAAATTTTAAATTAGAAATTTTTCCTTTGTTTAAATATTTTAAAATAAAATTGTTTCAATATTTTGTTTTCAAGTTGTTCTATTTTGTTTTAAATAATATGTGTGCTTATATATTTATAGTTATATATGCTTGAATAATATACTTTTTGTATATTGTATAATTTTATTCATTCAAAATATTATGGAACTTTGAAGATAAATATGCTCATTGTGTTTATTTTGAAGATTTAATGAATTATAATGTAAAAAAATTAAGAATTAATATGAAAGTTATTCATTAATTTATTCAAAAATATAAAAATAATAAAAATATTTCCATTTTATTTCTATTTATTTATTTTTTCTTTTGAATTCAACAGTTTTAAATTACCAAAAAAGAAAGGAAATATAAAATTTGGCTATTTCACTAAGTTGCATATAATAATAATGTTTTTGTTGTTTTCAAATACAGGTTGATAATCAAAAATCCGGCAACCTTGGGACTTGAGGATTGCTGGATTTTCGAAAATTCCGGCTTTTTGATGTATAATATATGCAGTATATTTAACAGAAAAGAACTACTTGTACAGTGCTTTAAAGAAATAAAATTAAACACTAAATGAAAAGAAAATGAAATTTTTAATGTTCAATAACTACATAAAATACTGTAGTTCTACAGAATGTTAATTCAACTAAATAAAATAATTCCTCATAATTTTAATTTAATAAAATAAATTAGTTCTACAGAATTTTAATTTTTTATTGTACCCTCGAAAAAAGTTAAAAGATTTTATATAATGCCAATAAGCAAAAAAACCTGAAAAAACACCAAAATGTTAAAAAAAAAATTCTAACACCAACCATGTCTAAAACAAGCTAAAAAGAGCTCATATGGTGTCAAAAAAGCCAATCTGACAATCCTGATTTCAAGTATGACCAAACATCTGAATATGGAATGTAGGCCCGTCAAAACATAAATGGCTCTTCCAGAAAACAATGGCGCACCAATGTGGTAAATTTAAAAATGCGCTCTAACATTCATGCCGAAAAACTGATGGAGCCAGAATATTGATTGCCGGATTTTTATTATCAACCTGTATAATTTTTTGTATTCTATTATATAATGCAGACATAACTCTAATAAAAAAAATTTTTTTTTTTTACTGGAAACAATATCTAATCAAAATTAATATTTAATTATGAAACAGTCTTTAGAGATTTTGTTAATCAAAAGCTGTTCTTATTTTATTTCTTTTTTCTAATTTTAGTGATAAAATGCAGAGATGATTTGTTCAAATAAAAAATAATCAGATAATAAAAGTTTAAAAATTTCTAAATTAAATATTAGTAATATATTAAAAGGTTTTAAATCTTTTATATATTAGAGAATAATAATAATTTTTTATTGTTTTAGTTGCCCTTTTGATTATGTAAAGGTATTTGATGGACTTAATGCAGAATATCCTCTAATTGGAACATATTGTGGACAACAGAGAAATTTGGTTATTTATTCATCTGCTGATAATTTATATGTCTATTTTAATACAATGCAAAGAACAGCAGAAAGTGAAAATCGAGGATTTTCTGGATGGTTTGAATTTAGTGAAAGGTTTGCCAGTCTTGGTGAGTTATTAATATATATATACATAATTATCAATAAATTTAATCATATGAAGTAAAACTTAAAATTCATTGTTTTGTATGCAATAAAAAATAATTTTATTGAAAAAGAGATAAAATTGTTCATACATTTAAAATTATTTCTTAGATCAATTGTTTTGCATCTTTATTTATAATTTTAATAGGAAATGAAAATGAAAGTTTATATCTTAGATGTCAACTATTTATCCTAAATAAATATTTGATAAATGAAAATATTGGTGTGTTAGACTTAATAAAATAACGAGGGTGGCGGTTTATAGAGGGGCGGCTTAAAGAGGTTTGACTGTATATATAATGAATAGATGAATAATGCATATACTATGATAGTATAGTATTTATGATTCTATTTGGATATATATAATTTATATAATATATTTTTCTCTCAAAAACACATACATACAAATGTGTGCGTGTGCATGCATATATGCATGTGTGTGTGTGAAAAAACATTTAAAATAGTATGTATGTATCATTGTATGCGAATGATATATTAAAAAATAATATCTCTGTGACAAAACAAAAGAAATAACAAAAATAATTACATATTCAAATACAGTGTAACCTTGTTGTCTCAAACCTCTTTATCTCAAAACTCTTGACATGTGGAAAAAATTTTTTAACATGCACTTTCAGCATTAAACCAATGTAATTTCAATAGTTATCTCGAAGTATTTTCTTCAAAACCCTTGCTATCTCGAATTAATTTATAATTTTTGTGCTAGAGAAATTAAAAATATGAATATTTTCTCACTTTCAGAATCTAAACAAAGGATTTAAATTTAACAAAAGAACGTAAATGTGCTATCGATAACCGGAACAGGAACTTTTTGTGCATGCTCGGAATACTGAACATGCTGTACCGTAATTTCGTTTTCTAAATTTCACTTCTAATTGATGATAGGTTTTTGTCAATATGATCATGTTTATTCAGTGATATTTTCAATGTTTGGTTTAAAGATGCAGGAGTATTTAGACATTAATTTTCATGGAAAAAAGATGTCTTATACAGTATTAAAAATTATGGTGTGTATTATTGACATAAAAATCTTTCTTTAAAATTGAATTTTGATATCTCGAAAACTCTTTATGTTGAATTTTTTTTTCCCATGAGATTTGAGATATTGAGGTTCTACTGTATATGATATATAAAGTTCAGAATAATACTTTCACTAAAATGAGTTACTGCAACTAAGATATATATTTTCATTATTATTTATAATTAATGACTTAAATGAGGAATAAGGCTAAAGCTATCAGATTTCCATTTCTGATTGATTTGTATCATTCCATTAAGTATTATAAATATTGCACTTTGTGCTACAATGTGTCTGCTGACATTATTTTTTAAATAAATTAGAGAAAGTAAATATAAAAGAAAACTAGCTTTTATATTTATTACAATTAATGTTTTACTCTTTATTATATCATTTTAATTTATTTAATAATTTTAATATTTTTAGACTATATTTTTGATTATAAATATACATAACTTGTTTTCTAATTGAATTGATCTCTTTATTTAAACTGCAATTATTAATAAATGATTTCATTAATAATAATTATAAATAAAGAATCAGTTTTAAATATATATGTACAGTATATGAATACTAGTAGCATCCAGGATCTCTGGTCCACAACAAAACAGACCCTATATATCAACTGATTAGAGATTTAAAGAACATTTGTTTGTTTGTGAAAAAGCTATGTGCAAAAAAACAAAATATTTATATATGCAAAATGCTTTCAAATATAATTACACAAGACATACAGCTCTACTAGCAAGTATAAAGTTATTTATTATGGTATAACGTTTTTGGATCTTTCTACGATCCCTCTTCATGGTTGGTGAATAACTCGGTAACATGCACTAGAGATGACAAGTCTAAGAAGATTGCCTTTGTGCCTGACAACATGTATACGGGTCTTCTAACAGACTTTATTCAGAAATCGAACTCATTATTACTGGATTCCGATCCAACTGATAAACTTGCGAATAAGGTAGCCTCCCTCATTAAATCTCATACTTTCCCAAACGTATGGAAAGTTAAGAGTGTCAAATGCTCACATGCGCCTAGACTTTTTGGCTACGTCAAAGCGCACAAAAACCCGGTTTCTATTAGACCTATGGTGGACAAGGTCTCTTCTCCAGTATATGAATTGGAAAAAAATTGTCGCTGCTTGGGCTGCTCAACATCTTGAATTCGGTTTCTATTAGACCTATGGTGGACAAGGTCTCTTCTCCAGTATATGAATTGGAAAAAAACTATCGCTGCTTGGGCTGCTCAACATCTTGAAGGTTATAAATATGCTGTTACATCGACACTAGACTTCCTCGATAGATTCCTCCAATACGGACCGTTCCCTAATGAGTCTTACTCTGTACTAGATTACGATTCACTCTACCCTTCTATCAAGCTGGCCCCCGCGGCACTTATGTTGTACCGCTTCCTCTTGCAGCACCTACCGCAATCCGAATGCAATCCTAGTACCATTAGGGATATTTGTCATTTAATAACGTATAACTCATACTTTGTCTTCCAAGGACAATATTATTTGCAAACTACTGGTGTACCTATAGGGGGGCCTATAGCAGGTTTAATGTCAGAGCTAGTAGTGAGATACAAAGAGTTGAGCATTCTAGAATCCTTTGCGACTCACGTTAAAATATATCTACGGTACGTAGATGATATCTGCGTAGTATGGAACGGGGCGCCTAAACAACAACTACTAATGGATAAGCTCAGTGACGACTCACTAGGACTTAAGTTAAAGGAAGAACAATATTCTAACACCACCTTCCATTTCTTAGATGTTAACGTTTGATCTGAATAAAATATATTTTTGTGTGTTAATGATACCACCTAATGTGCTAATCTATTTGCTATACAGATAGTTATATATTTTAAAATATATAAAGAAAATAAATGCTTATAATTAAATTCATACTTTTTAACTATGATTAGAAATGATTCTTCTTATGTAATTTTTAGTAAAACTAGAATTTTTCACTTTTTTGTACATTTTGTAATTTAAAATTATATCATTGTCATTTTATGTTTTACACAAAAAAATAATTTTTGATAAAAGACAATTATGAATTCTTCAAAATTCCATAAACATTTTAGAATTTTCTGTAAAGTAATATAAATATAAATCATTATTTTAGTTGTACTTTTCATGATAATATTAAAATTTCATATTATTTTAGTCTTTCTGTGCTTTATTATTATATTATTGATTTAATCTATTTTTAAAAAAAAAATGTTGTTTTTGCTTAATTATTAATTTATAGCTGAAATTAATATTATTTAAATTCCATAATATAATAAATAAACTATAATACTCTCTGATTTTCTAAATTATCTTTGAAATGAATATGTAAATTATTTGCAAATCTGTCACTTTGTAATATCTTCTGTATGTAAATTATCATTGATTCTCTCCATTTGGCATATGATCAAAGTTAATATAGTTACTATTGTTATCTTAGTCATCAGTTAATATATATCAAGAAATATTACTTAATAGAGATTATTAAGACAGATTTAAATAAATACATTTTTATTTCTATTAAGTAAAATTATGTTCTTTTTCAAAATATTTCATGATTTTAATTCAGATTGATGATATAAAAATTTAATGCTACAATTGGTTGTCATTTAACAAATCATAACTTAAACAGAATTTCTTTATTGTCATAAACAGACTTTATTAAATTACAATTTGTTATTTATAATTTAAAAAATTTTGATATTCCTAATTTTAATTCAGAAAATTAACTTGCTGCTTTTAATATGGAATTTAAAATTATTAGATGATAAGTATTGAGGAATGTGAATATTATTAAATTTCATAATCTTAACCTTTCAATTTCTGCTGCTCATAAAATAACATAAATAATACAACAAGCACTTTAAAGTGCTTTTTAGATTATTTGTATTAAATTTCATATGATACTTATAATGTTTTAATATATTATTATTTACTATTTAATGAATTTATTAAAGAATTTAATTCTTTAAATTTTTAAATAAATTTAGTATCCATGAGAGAAATTTTCAGATCTTGACCTTTCAAAACATTTAAATAATTTAATATTACATCAAAGTTTTGTGTTTCAGTGCCTTCTTAAGCATATAATACTGTTCCAAAATTATCTGATTTAGATAGATAAAAAAACATAATTAATATTTTAAATGCATAAAATTAATTTATTTGTATCCAAGATTAATTAATTTTTTTGCCTAAATCTAAATAACTCAATATTTTCCAAAATAAAATGCAAATCTTAAGGGAAGTATAAGGGCTAGAAGGATATATAAAGTATTTATTTTTATTGACTGATTTATTAAATCATATATTAATCAATAAAAACAAGAAAAATTATGTAAAATTTTTTAAAATACATTTAATTTTTTAATAATATATTTATTAAACACACGACTTGAATTTTCCTTTTTTGCATTGCATAAAAACAATATTCATAATTCTTTTTGAATAATAGAGAGTTTAGATATTGCATCTTCCAATTCTTGTTCATTTGAGGTCTATATTTTGTTGAACTGAGATTATTATTGAAAATTTAAAAATTTTATCTGAGAAACAGGAAACAATAGAAGTATATTTTTTAGATAATCCTGTACAGACAGTCCTTGACTTACAATAGCTTGATTTACAACCACTCATACTTACAACAGCAATATTATCAATAAATTCTGTAATTGATCAATGCAATTGACAAAAAGAGTTTGAGTCCCTGAACAATGGTCTGATAAATAAAAAGTATCTTTTTCATGTCTGGTCCTTGAATTTTTATATTCACTAAGCTTCTTATGATAAAGTGGAGGTTAATAATAAATATTAATGGGGAAAATCCATAAATTTTGGGAATTTATGACTTACAATGGAGAGGGCAAGGACTATGTATATTCATTCTCTATATGTACAAAAATTTAAAATATATTTTTTTAGAAAATCTTTTAACATCTAATAGAAAACAGGAACAATGAAATATATATTAATTATTACATAAAAATTAGAAATAATTTCTCTATCTTTGAGAAAATTTTTGTATACGATGTATGTTCTGAAAATACTATTAGTAATTTAAAATAGAAGGAAAGAAAAATAAAAAAAAATAAAAAAAAAATATTTTTCAATAAATGAATCCTGTTTTAGTTTAAGTTTTATGTATATATAAATTTACTAATTAAAGTTAGGGGAACAAAATAATTAATGTAGTGTAAGATCAATAATAATAAAAAATAATGAGATTAGATCAATATATTCAAATAAAATTAATTTTGGCATAATATTTTTTATGTAAAATTTCATTATATCTCTGCATATCTTGAATCCGAATTTGTCTGAATTAAATTCAAATTACTGTATTGCAAAATATATTTAATTAGATACTACCGACAGAACTGATTTATTACTGATACTGTCTATTGATAGAGAGATAACTCAATCTATCAATAAATAGTATAAAGTATCAATAGTAATCAACTCTGATAGGATCCTTTCTCTCTTTTCTCATGCTTCCTATACTCTTCTCACTTCATCTTACATTCTTCAAACGATTAAACCTCTGAATATGCTCTCTATTTCTTTCAATAAAGAAGGAGATGGAGAACATACAAATCAACAGATATTGGAAGCTTCTAAAGGATTCTACTTTGTTTTGGAATGTTCATTTGTAGACTTTTTTTGTTATTTTTCTTTGGAAAGAGCATTTTGCTTTTCAATCCTTGCATTATATAAATCATTGTCACTTATTTATTCTTCATTCATCACTTAAATGATTAAAATTATTTCATAAACTTTATTTATAAGTTACTAGTATATATACAGATCTGTTGTAATGAGCTAGTCTATGGGTATGTTTTTTTAGAAACAAACTATGAATTTTAGTAATGCAGTCAGCAGAATTATTTTATTAGCATTCTTTATAGAATTAACTTTTGAAATTTTATTTATATCCAGAATATTTAATATGATAATGCACCAAATCTGGTATTTTCATATTAGTTGTATTATGTTATTTTTAATATATTGCACATAGAATTTCTTGCTAGTTTGTAAATACTGGTTCTATAAATTATATATTATTTTTTATATATGTTAAGGTAATATGCAGAACTTAGACTAAGTATTTTTATGCATGAGACAAAAAATATATAATGTAATCCTAGTAACAAAGAAATATTTCTTTTGTAGTTTTTTTATACTCTTTCATATTTTTTATGTAAGCCAAATGCCTCATTTGCCACATCCTATCCTGTTTCCCATGTAGATAAGGAATCAGAATTCACTCGCTATCTCACTCATGTTTCATAAAAGATGACTAAATGATCTCTCTTCTGATAGTGGTCTACCACACTTCTGGTAGAATCCTTTCCATCTTTTCTCAAGCTTTCCTTTAACTTTCTCATTTAGTTCTCTATTCTTCAAAGGATTAAATCTCTGCATATAATCATTTTTTTTCTTTACATAAATATAAATGCACCATATTCCTGGTAATATATTCTTTCTTTCTGTTCTTATTTTATTTTAATATGCACTCCATAGAAATTATTTTTACAGTCAAACTTTGATAAGATGACCCCCATTAAGCCACCGCCCTCACTGACCGCCAAAAAAAAAGATGGAACAGATCTTCCCTATGTTAATAGAATAGGCAAACCTTGATAAGAGACCATCTGCCATCTATCAATAGAAACATCTAAACAAATATTCCTTTTGGTACTGTATTTGTTCTCGTTAATCTGCCAAAGGCACGTAAGATGACTTACATCCTGAAGTTCATCAGTACTGTATATACAGTATTAAAAGCTCTTTGGACTCATTTGTAACCAGTGGGTGAGAGAGATGTAGTTAATGGTTAATCATGTGTCTCTTTAAGCCTGGTTCACACCTAGTTTGTAGAAAATTTAAGATCATAAGAACCAGATCAAATAAGGATACTATACAGTAAGCTATGTACATTGTGTTTTACAGAAGATCAGAACAGCAGATGGACATGTTTTCTATATACAGTCAAACCCCGATAAGACTCCGCCCATTAAGTCACCACCCTTGCTGACTGCCAAAAAATTTGGTGGAACAGATCTTCCCTATGTTAATTTAATAGCCAAATCTTGATAAGACACCATTTGCCATCCGCCAATAGAAACGTCTAAGCAAATATTCCTTTTGGTATGATATTTGTTCTCATTAATCCAAATGTCCTTGGGTGATTTACAGTACATCCTGAAATTCATCAGAACTGTATATACAGTATTAAAAGTTCTCTGGATTCATTTGTAACCAGCAGGTATTTGAGATATCTAATCTATATATATATATATAACTCTGACTGTTAAATATATCCCTATTACCATATTTTAAAAGGGATATTATAAGTTTGTATGGTGCATCTCAACTAAAAAACAAAAAAATTTGCTGCATTAACTATAAAAGATTGGCCACCCATAAAATATACAGTTTTTTAGAAATGTTAAGTTTGGATGCTAAATATAAATGTGTACTGTATTTTATTAAATTTAATAAATTAAGTTCATTTTCATTTTATATTAAATTGAGTTCATTTTCATTTCTATATCACACTTGTTTTCGATAAACTGCCAAAATCATCTCCGAATGGATGGTGGCTTCTTATTGGGGTTTGACTGTAATTGTTTCTATGAATTTGTGTACAAAATATTTATTTTAATAAATTCAATATTAATATAACATAAGTATAATTTAATATATTATTTATTGCTTTATCATTCCATTTTCAATTATTTTTACTAATATTTCAGCTAGTTGTCTTTTTATACATATCCTTATATGCTGATTTCTAATATATGGGAGTTAGACTTGAGTATGGAAAGAAAGCATAAAAGTTATTTTGTGTACAGTGGAGATGAGTTATTTGAGAAATGTAGCTGAAATGATGAGATATATATTGTAGTGGAGTAGATTTATGAAGTGGAGATTATATTTTGATTTGAATGATAAAATACAAAAGTAGTGTGGAGTGAAAAGGAATATGATAAATAGTCTGTAATCAATTTCAAGATCATTTGGCTGTGTGGAGCAAATGAATGAAGAGCTATTGATGATATATGGGATATTATAAGTGGTAAATGTGGGAGAGTGAGGCTGAGGAAAAAATGGAGAAAATTAGTGAATGAGTATCTGAGAATGTATAGATTTGAGTGTATGTAAAAGAAGTACAGTAATATCCCAACTTACGTGAACTCGGAGTTACACGGTTCTTGATTTTTCGTTTGGCAACACTGCTGCACGCTATCTTGCTGTGATATGCATTGGACGCTTTTCGAGCGAACTATACATGCACAATGACGATTCTACGATCGACAAAAGTTAAGATTGTAGAATCTTAGCTTTCATCATATAGACTGTATATTCTTATAGTTAAGATTGTTTTGTTATACGTTTTTTAAACCCTTAAAAAAACTATGTCATCCAAACAAAGTAAACCTGATTTTTCTGCACCTAGTAAGAAAAGAAAAATGATATTTTTGGAATGTAAACTTATCAAGGATTTTGATAACAGAATAAAAATTTGGAAATGGCAAAGAAGTTTGAGCTACTAGAATCCACAGTAAGAACAATCATAAAAGATAATAAGAGAATTCTCGATACAGTGAAATACATATAAATATTTTACATAACTCATTTTTTTTTTAATATTTTGTATTAATATGTATAAAGAACTGCTAACTCATTTATTTTTTTAATATTTTGATTAATATGTATAAAGAACTGCAATTTTATTAAATATTTTTCTTCTAGTGATTTTGTTAGTCTTTGGTCCCAATTAAGTCAAATTTATATGTATTTATATAGAAAGTTGTACCCTGACTTAGGTTGGATTCACACTGGCGTATTAATATGTATAAAGAACTGCAATTTTATTAAATATTTTTCTTCTAAACTAATGTTTTGTTAGTCCTCAGTCCCAATTAAATCAAATTTATATGTATTTATATGCGAAGTTATACCCCGACTTACATGATTTTCATTGGTCCCACTTATCACGTAACTTCAGGGTATTACTGTATATGTATAATAACAAATTAGAATAACTTTGAAGATAAGAGAATTAGTATAGAGATATATAGCTCTGTCTAATCAGTGGTGTTAAATACTTTTCTCTTCCTCTTTTCTTTGAATGATATTGTAACTGTTGTTTAGAATTTTTATCATAAAACTATGAATTTTAGATTTTTAGAATAATGATAAAATTATATTTTCAGCATACTTTTACTATAAATCTTTTAAGATTCAATGATTTTTATGTCTGATATTACCTTGAAGATTTTACATATTAATTAGAAGTGTTCTATAATAAATTCATATTTTCAAAAATGAAGCTTTGCATAAGGCTAGAAGGAAATGAAATCTAATGTAAAAAGAAAATATTTTTCATATAGAATGATTTCATTTAATTATATCTAAATTTCATGAAAACTATATATAATGCACTTACACTCAATTGGAATTTGTATAAAAAATTTATGTATTTCACTTACATAAACTTTTTTACACAATTTTGATTTAACACAAATTAGAAAAAAAAATTCATTCTCTTTTAACATGATTTGTTTCGAATTAACACAATCAACTCAAATTCTAAGAAAATAATTTTTTTGTATTATAGTGAATGCAGTACTTGCTTCACATTATTCATTGTTATGTTGTTGTTTTTGGTTCCAATTAGAAAAGAAATTTCTGGGAAATTCCTCTAATTATATTTATAATTTCAATAGGGAATTTGTTTTGTCTGTATTTTGGGTTTGATGTTTAAAGTAAAAAGTACTTTTTTGATGTTTAATAGTATAAAAAATTTAATAAAAGTTAAAATAAAATTTGTGCATGTATAAATTTATTAATTTTGCTGAAAAGTCAACAAATGATAAGTTATAATTTCAAACCATTTTGTCAAACATATCCTAATAAGGAATGAGATGGAAAATTTCAATGTGATCTAAAGTCATTAATAGCGTCTTACAGAATTATATAATGGCCTAGCCAAAATATGACCACAATGATTAATAACCGAATTCTTTGTTAAAATTACTGAAAGACTGGTACAACAGGGAACTAGTGCTAATTTTGTTCTAGAGATCACACAATTAATTTCACCAATGGAGCAAGAAGCCAATAAGCTATATATTTCTAGTGATGGCTGTGACATTGCTATCTTATGCAAACATAAGCATTTATTGTCAGAAAGTGGCAACAAATAAAATCTTGTTAGGTGTAACTCATATTATTTTGCCTAATTTTTGTTCTTATGAATTAGTAACATGTTATTTTCCTTTTCAAATGATAATTTACTTTATATAATACATTTTTATATACATATGCAATCTTTATGAAATAAAAGCAAAAATGATAAGATTTTAACATGATTTTCATATGATTTATTGTATTATTTTTGCTGATTTTTTAGGTCTAGAACCAATCTCATGTATTTCCATAGATACAGTATATTTTTTACACATATTCTTCACAAACATATCTATCGTGTAAAAACAGAATTGGTGTATATTCTTTTAAAATTTCTTATAAATGTTTGCAATTATATTTTTATAATTTATACGTATATGAGAGTTTTATTTTTCAATGATTATTCTAATTTTCAAATTTATAAATTTTGTCATAATTGAATATTCTGAATGCAGTAATATATATTTATTCAAATTTTCACATACAGTCAAACCCCGATAAGACCCCACCATCTGTTTGGGGACAATTCTGGTGGCTAAGTGGAGTTGGCAGTTTATCAAAAATACATGTAGTATAGAAATGAAAATGAACTTTAAATTTATTAAATTTGATAAAATATAGTACATTTATATTTAGCATTCAAACTTACTAAAAAACTGTATACTTTATAGTAGGGAATCAGACAAAAATGCTCTACGATCAACTGGTCGATCGCAGAGCAGTTTTTGTTCGATCTCTTGTTTATTCCTCCCAAGTTGATTCCTCCTTACAAATTTAATGGATGCATTAACCTTAATGCATCCATGTGTATTCTTACGTTTTTGATAAATAATTTGTTTAATGTAACATTTTAGATGTAAACAACTAGAACAGATACTCTATCTTGTGCAGGGCAATAATTTAACTTCTGTCACTGACCATCCACGTTCTCTGACCTATGTAAACAAAAACCTGGAGAAATAGCCCGGCTCTCTGTATAGCGGTTAACATTAGCTGATGTAGACCAGTTGTGAATGGTTGAAAATGTTCCTTTGTGAAATAAAGATTTTATTTCTGCTTAGTGCTTAAGATTTCTTCTTTAATATAAATACAAGTTAAATTTATAAATATGAATCTATTTTGAATTACCATCATTGCATTATCATAGTTATTTGTTCATATTATCAACAAAATTTAAAGTACTGTATATTTATTCATAATTAATTTAATATTACAGTTTTAACCATAATATAGGAAAATGCTTAATAGAAAATAAAATAACATGGATACTTATTATCATCCTTATGGCATAAAAATCCAGAATATGAACTTCTTTCATGACTGTCATGTCGTGTTAAGATACAATACTTAAAAATAATTGCTTTGATAATCTACCAGTGAAAGCATTAAGAATAATTTTGTATTTTGTTTTGGCAATAATTAACGAAATTCACATCTATGCTCTTTAATTCATGGGAAAGAAATTAATTTTTTTATAATGGAAAATAAAATTTAAGATAAAAAAAATTATCAATAAACTAATTAATCTACATACATTTTATTAAAAAGCAATAAATATGATCCTGTTTTCAACAATATTATTTTGTATTTCTTGAAATTTAAGGGAAAAAGTAAAGTCAGGTGTTGTAAATACAAAGCTGATCTTGAAAATTTCATTAATTTAAAAAAGACAAAAGGGATTTTATAGTTTGTTATCTTCCAACATTTTGTATTCTTTCAATCCTCTGAAATAGCTTTGATTGAATAATTGTAAGTAGAATGTCTTAATATTAGATGATACTATCCAGTTATGAATAAAATCACTTAAGATGAAAGACTAACTAAAACCATTGATTTTAAAATATTGAACATTAAATTTCATATAACCATCCAAAAAGCATGAAAATTACCTACCTAAATATAATAAAAAATATATTGCATATATTTAGGTTGAATAATAAAATTTATAAAAAAGTTATGATTTTCTTTTCTGTAATATCAAAAATACAAAAAAATATTTGTTGAAATTTTACTTTTCTGAAACATTGTAATTTGGAAAATCAGTAAAATTTAATAACTGATGGTTTATTCAGTACAAAGGGTTAAAATATCTTGTAAAATTTGAAAAAAAAACTGTAGTTTATAAAGAAATAAAATTGACTATCAAAAATTACTTGACATACAGACAATTTGGTTAGTTTACTAAATCGAATTAAGTTTGATTAGTTTACTAAAATGTTTCTGCTTATTATTTGTACAGGAAATCAACTTTATTCATTTATATTTTTGGTATAGAGAATAACTTATTCTTCTTCATTCAGATATTTTGTATTTCCTTTTCCTGTAAAATTTATTGCATTTCATTGGAGATTACTTTTTTGTTAGTACTATCTTCTATTTATGATTTTTAGAAAAATTATCTTTAATTATATCATATCAGCTTCATGTATTTTGATACAAAATTTTGAAAAGTGAATCTCAAATTTGAAAATTCTAGAATTTATTTTTTTTATAAAACTATGTTATTTTGCAAAAAAAAAAAAAATGATTGATTAATTTTTTAAATTATTATAATAATAAATAATTTAATTAATTTATATTTTTTTTATTTTATTTTCAATTAATATATTATTTTTACTATTTTTTTCAATATCAAAATAATTCTATTTAAATGAAAACATTGAATTTAACAAAAATTAATTACTCTTAGATTCATTTTTATCTTTATATTGGAATTATTCATTCACTTCCAGATATGATTTATCTTTAAATTAATACAAATAATTGAAATATAAATTGATAAATGCAAATAATATAAATTATTACTGATTATATTAATATATCTCTGATTAATATAAATTATTTTAATACAAATAATTGATATTAATCAGAAATATTAATACAATGTTTTTATTTAAACATTGTATTCATATTTATCTCTGATTTGTTCAGTTTGATCTATTCAACATAATATTTATATCTGCAGTTATTTTGAAGAAGCAAATTTTTAAATTTTTGGCAGATTTCCAAATTCTGTTTCAGATGTTTTGATATCATTTTTTTTTTAATATATATCCATAGGTTTTATGGCCTTTCTTTCAATGATGGTAACTTTCCTTTTTGTTGTAACTTAACTTTTCCATATTTAATTATTTGAAGTTTTAGTAATATTGTTGGCTAAGTTCCAATATATAATTAGATAAATGACAAGTTTAAAGTATGATTATCAATAATGATAAATCTCTGTTACTTAAAATTTTCTTCCTCTGATTTGCCTTATGAATAAAGAATGCATCATTAAATTAATATCTGTATTTAAAATTTTATATACTTATGAATATTTTGAATTTTTTATTTTTGAAGAATTTACCAAGATAATTTTTTTAATATTTTCAAAATTTCTTTGTTTTATGATGTTATTTCATTGTAAAAACATTTGTTTTCTTTATATTTTTGATTTAAATATACAGTCAATGTATATTTAAATCAAATGTTGTTAATTGATTCCAAGACTCACAATTTAAGTCAAAAAACGACGTAAGTCGAATAAAGGACATAGATCCCCATAAATAACCCCATAGCATCACTAATAACATTTTTAAGCTTCTAAATAATTCTGTAAATTTCAATAACCGGCTTATACTCTGATTGGACAAATGGTCAAGACACTTTTGTACAAAGCATAGAAAGTTGAACAAGAGTAAACTTCAGCATAAAAACACAGTGTCTATCCTTATAGAAAAAGTAACATCAGCATCAATACACCAATGTATATTTACATTGCTTTTTATGCCTGTGAGCCCCAGCCTTTAGTAAACTTTTATTTTTTTTTATTAACAAAAAAAAAAGATGTAAAGTTGAAAACAACTTAAGTCGAGGTGTGACTGTATTATTTTTAATTAATTCTGTTACTACAATATTATAGTAGAATCTCAACAATTCATTAATCTTTAATTCATCATTTTTAAAATTCATCATTCTTTGTTGTAAAATTAGTTTTAACATATTCTTGTATTTTTATATAAAAATGAAGTGCAACTTTCTATAAATGTAAAATATAATGCATACTAAAGACGTAGACATTTTGCAACTAATCAGAATAAAGAGGACATTAGCTGATAAAGACCAGTGGAGAATGGTCAAAAATGTTCCTTTCCACAAAGGAACATTTTCAATTATTCTCCACTAAGCAGCTTATTATTTCTACTTAGTGCTTGATATAATGCATATTTAAAACTTACCATGCTATTGATAATTTATTTTCTTCAGATCTGATTAATAATGGAGATGTTATAATAATAATTCTTGATTTTTTTTTCATGATGATTAAATTTTTATATATTATTATTGATCTATTACTTATTGAAAGAAAGATAGATTTTGTTTTAAGCATAGGAAATATGATAATTATATAAACCTGAATGGATCAACAATCACTTTTTTAATAACTGTTGTTGGCATGTAGAAAATACTATACAGTAAAATAATGGAAACAGTTAGAATACAGTGAAAGATTGTGTGGGTGTGTATATTAGTCCAACATGATAAGTATTAATAAATGCTTTTTATCAGATAATTTTTGATTATTATGATTCAGAAATTATAGATAATCTCAATAGTGCATTAATAGCAAGATATGCATAACTGATTATATAATTACATACATAATTGATTATATAATAGCTATTATGGATTCTATTATCACTTCATTGTGACCTACATTTATTTTTAAGTTTCTATTATCTATCTTTTTTTTCTTAGTTTATCACTAGTGGTGTCATTCAAAATAATTAACAACAAGTTTTATCTATTTTTCTCAAAAGAAAAATTATCTGCAGCTAATTGTAAAATGATACCTAAAACAGGCAGAAAAGAACTAAATTAATTAATTAAAAAATAAAGAGTTTAAGGCAGAAAATGAAATAAAGTTCTGTTTTCTTATATTTTCCTCAATAATAGTGAGAAAACAAGATGGAAACCTATTATTATAGAAAACTAGATAACCATATTTTATATGAGTACCTACCCAAGTATATAATATTGTATCAATATATGAACAATATATTTATTAAATTATACAGCACATAGGACATTTGACCAGATCAACTAGGTGCAAATGCTTTGGCTGTGTGCACACACATGCACAAAAAAATTATCATATATTGTATATAATTCAGGCATGCTGGCATCTGCATTCCTGCAGTTACTGTTAATTACCCCTTCTGATGACGTAGGATAAGTTTGACAACTTGTTCATTTCAACTTGAAAGGGAATTAAAATGAAAATTTTTAATTATATTTTTTATTTGCAGTGATAACTGAAGCTCTAAAAGAGTTTTTGACTACTAAAAAATTAATTATCGACTTTTATTTAATCACAGTAAAACAAAATGGCTAAGTTTGTTCCCAACAATATGGAGAATGTTGAAGTTATTTCAAAGAATATTTTTTAATTTAAATCAGCTGCCTTACATACTGAAAAGAATTTTTGAAAACTCTATTTGAAAGTATGTTTGTAGTTCACATATTCTTTTATGTCTGTATTCCAATCAAACTTAGCATCTATAGAACAAGAAGATATTTCAGTACTGGAAATTATAAACATCTTGGAATTAATAGTACACTTGCTATAAAACAGAACTGAAGACAAATTTGTGCCCTTAAAAGTGAAACAGTTTATTTATAAAACAAATTGTTTGTATGAAGAAACAGAGTATCTATGATGAGTTTTAAGAAGTTTGCAAAGTATTAAATTTAAAATTTTAATTAAAATATAAACAATTCAGGAATCAGAAAATAGTATATAAATAAATAAAAGGTTTATCTATATTACTATATATATATAATGTACAGGATAGAAAAAAGTCCGTGCCCCTCCAAATAATTTGATAATTATCATAGATTTCAAAAATCTATTAATGACCTTCAAATGAGATACTTGCAAATCCTATCTTATAAACCATAACAGAAAGGGAAAAATTTCCAATTATAAACTTGTTCAGCATTCAATTCTGAATACTTTAAAAAAACTTAATCAAAATTGGATGAATAATTCACCCAAAAATGAAACAAAAACATTTTTATATCTGACTTCCTATGATCATCCCATGACTTCCTATTTGTTGGCATTAATAGATTTTTGAAATCTATGATAGTTATCAAGTTATTTGGAAGGGTACAGACTTTTCTTCTACCCTATATATATAGAGTAATATTCAAAAAAACATGATTCTTTCAAAAATTTTGTTTACATAAATTTTATTTTCAAATAAATTAAATATTTAAATAACATGTTAATTCTTACACTGCACAATGAAGAGGTGAGAAAGATTTTCCAACAAATTTTTTTCTGGTATTGTGTTCAAGTAACAAATCAACACACATGTCATGACCTAATATAAATATATAAAAAAATATATTTAAATCATTCAAACTTTAAGATTTTAATAATTTATGTAAAAATACTCACCAGCATAACATGCCCAATGAAGAGGTGTATAACCAGCATTATCTATAAGATCTTGAGATGAGCATGCATGTAACAGGGAATCCAAAACAAGATGATTGCCTGATGCAGCAGCTAAATGTAATGGAGTTTTACCATAAATATCTTTATGAGTTGCAAGAGCACCATTTTTTAACAATATATCAGTACATTCTTCAAGTCCAATAACTGCCTAAAAATATATATTTGATTTAAGATGGAAATTTTAAAGTATGTCTACACTGGATTCAATAAATGTTTATTAACCATTGATAACATATTGCATGTAAGTTTCTAATATAATCTGCTAAGTAGTTGTGAATTCTCTAGAAATGAGGATTTTCTATTTTTATGGGCTTTGATTATGTAAATTTGAGTCAGGATATTATGTTAAAGATAAAAAATATTTTATTCAGAGTTACAGTGGTATGAATATGCATCTTGTATTTTCAAATTTTTCATCCAAAGTCCATAAAGACAGATAATCTTCATTTCTAGAGGCTTCACAATTAACTATCCATGAAGTAATCTACGATACTGTTAATTATTAGCTTTGATTGTTATTTCAAAATTTCTTAAAAAATAATATAAGAACTAATTAGATGGGAAAATTTAATGATCACAAGATTAAAAATGATATCATTGTCATTATAATAAACTTTGCAAATTCCAGCATTATCAGGGATTAAGATATGCTGAATTTTAAAATAAATTTACAGAGCTAACAAAATAGCAAAATAAGTCAGTTTGCAAAAATACCAAAATAAAAATATGTAACTTATACAGTGATATAAAAAGAATTTTGTAAATTGTCTAGCTACAATAAATGCACTTTAACTATAGTTTACAAGATTAAAGCATTCTTGGAAAAAACTTGTAAACTGAAATCTTATAAATCTAGGTCTAAGTTGCCATTAAAAAAAATAATAATCTTGACTAACTAACTTATGAATTTAAAAATTTAAATTTAATTTAGAAATTAAATTAAAGAAATTATAAATTAAATTAGAAATTTAATTTATAATTTCTATATTTAAGCCATATACAAGTCAATGAATAATGAATATAGTAATAAGTAAATGAAAAAAAAAACATGATTAAACAAGTTAAACAGCCAATGATTATATTGTTTATCAAAACAAATACACAAAGGCTACACAACTCCTAAGAAACATTATTGATTTTATGATTCATAGATGAAGCATATCTCCACTCCTTTCATTTGGATCAAATCCCAATCATTAGAAATACAATCTTGAATATAGATAAATTATTTTGATTATTTGACCATGCATCAAGTTATTTATTCTCCTAAAATTTTTGTGTATCTATTTCCTGCAGTTTATACTGCTTCTCCTATATAAGTCCCTTTCTCACAACTGAACTTATTTATGGCCATTATAAAAAAATTTCAATAAAATCAGATTGGACAATGAGCTATAATTGGCTGGAGCATATCATGAGGAAAAAGAATATGATATTGAAAAATTGTTCCAGCAATTTGTTCTACTTTAGATAATGAGTTTGTTTTTTATTATTATTAGAAGTATTTAAAATTAGAAGTACTTTAAAAATGTATATTTTAAATGATTTTATATTTATAAGTTATTATTTCATTAGTAAAAAATACCTGACTTTTTAAATTACAGGTAGTTCTCAGTTTATGAGTTTTTTCAAATATGAATTATCAAAAAAATTGAAAATATGAAATCAATTGAAAAAAATAAGTGCTAAACATTATTGATGTCTAGCATTTCAAACCATGTACATAGTCGTACTATAGTGTACAATTAGGTTTGTAATAAAACTATATCATCTGCTATGAAACTGGAAAAATCAAAATGGCTGCTGAGAAGCTATAGTAGTATGTTCTCTATGGTTTCATCAGCATATTATATAACTTCTATTTCCAAATTATGCTTAAAACAGTAGTTCATGTGTATTAAAACTTATCAATATCTATTTATCTATCAATAATAATGAAGAATAAAAATTAACATTTATATGATATAAATAATATAATAATATATTATTAGACTATTTTAAAAGCTAAGTTTTTATTTCTTTGGATAAATAAATCATAAACTATTGATTTTGTTAGCCTTTACTTAATTTCATTGTGGTCAAATTGCATTGCTAAAAACAGAACTCCTAATTTTAATATTATGCCTATGAGAAATTCATTTTTGGTTTACAATTTTTACTTTAAAATTCACTACAAGAATGAATTAACTTCCTATAACATGAGCTACCTATATTTATTTTTTAATTATACTAGGTAAGAGATACTGGGATATTTCTAAAAGAATTATTTGATTACATGGGTATACTTCTGAATTAATAACTGCCTAAACTCTTACAATTATAAGTGTAAAGGTAAAGAACTACTAGCAGTTGAGATAAAAAATATATAATCTTTTACTGCAACAAACGTTTTTGGCTGCTAAAGCCATCTACAGGTTATATTTACAATATACAAATTAAATAAACATTCTAGAACAATTCTACCATTTAACTTTAAATTTTGGTTCGAACAGACAATGTTCTTTAAACAGTAGAATTGTTCTAGAACGTTTATGTAATTTGTACATTGTAAATGTAATCTGGAGATGGCTTTAGCAGCCGAAAACGTTTGTTGCAGTAAAAGATTATATATTTTTTATCTCAACTGCTAGTAATGCTTTACCTTTACACTATATGATTATATGGGTACTTCAAAATCCAAATATTTTGGATATCCTAAATACCATCATCAATACAACTACATTTATGATTTTTTTTATAGACGTATTATTTACATTTATTATAAATTCTATTATTATTAATTTTACTTATTTAATTCTTATTGTAAATACTTACTGCTCGGAAGAGAGCCGTACGTCTATTGCAATCAATAGCAGTTACTGAAGCTCCATGTTGCAATAACAATGAAACACATTCCATCTGATTATGCAATATAGCTTGCATTAGTGGAGTTCTATGCAAAAATTGTTGAAATTACAAAATTAAACTCTAACTTGATACATATATACATACTAAAAAAATTTTTTGTAAAATATGAAGCTATATATCAATAAATTTTTGAAACTTTCAATTACAATATGTATTACTATGAATGTATAATCATTATAATTATAGGCAACAATCCTGAGTCAATCCTGAATCGTATTTAAATATTATCAGTATTTTTATTGATAAAAAAATGATTCATCAAATTATTTTCCTACTGATCATCAAATAATTTTTTTAACTTCAATTTGACTCTTAAAAGAACTTTGGTTATGCTTCGATTTAAGAATTTAGATTCAGGTAAATGTGATTCATGAAAAGAGAATCAGGCAAATAGGATTTGAGCAAGTGATATTCAGGAACACATGGATCAGTTTTAACTACTACACTTAATTATTGTATTAACAAAAATAAAAAAAGTGCTTATTAAAGGTAAAATTAACAGATTCAGACATTAAATGAATTTGTTTTGAAGTTTATTAGAATCCAAATTCTATATGGTTCTGAAATATGAAGATTTGATGAAAACATTAATCTAAAAATTGTGCATGATATATATAAAGCAGATTTACAGTTTAGTTACATGGATTTCTCATTGTGTTTTGTATATGGAATGTGGTAGGCTACCTTTGATTGTTGAAAAGAATTCTAAAGTGAAGGACTCAGATTAATGAAATAAAGAAAAACAGACTGTTGAAAATTAGTTTTCATTTGTTTATTTTCTTCATTTTCATTTATGAAGAGAGCTATTGATTTTCTTAGATAGCTTCAGTTGTTTTTGAAAATTTATGGTCTTAATATGGTAGTAATTAATTTTAGAGTGATATCTGATGATAATATCCTAATTCATATTACGAATTATTGTATTTCCAAAATTAATTGATGGGTTTATAATTGTAAAAGTATTTCTTGGTATATAAGATATATTGGGTGATTTCAGTACTAAAAATTATTTAAATGGTAGTTCTCATTATGATATAATTAAAATAATAATGCAGATTAGATGTAATTCTTTGAAATGTACAAAATAACTTAGGAATGATGCTTGTTCTCATTGTGGAATGGTAAAAATTAATTATTAATTAAAAATTTTGAAAAATATACAACCAAAATTCACTTAATATAAGCAGATGTCCTTATTAAACTGCAATAAAAGTTTCAGAAAAGAAAAAAATTACCCTGCCAGAGTAATAATAAATAAAAATAAGCAATTACAGTATCAAATTACAAACAGAATACTACTTCTTGTTACATGCTAATAAACATAAAAACAGAATATTGCCTTTGTATCACCAAATTGTTAATATTAAGATGAAATGAATTATTACTAACCTGCCTTCATGATCTGTTGCATTTATCACATCTGAAGAATTTGAATATTCCAATAAAAGTTTTATACAATCTTTTTGTCCCTGAGAAGCTGAAATATATTTATTGAAATTTTTAATCAAAAGATATAAACTTCTTAAAAATGTAATAAAAAGCTAATTATCCATAATACTATGCATATATATATTATCACTACCATCATGCCCATATACCTGAAAAAGAATGGCAAGTATTCAAAGAACACACATACAATTGATCGAATTACATCATATATCTCTATTTCTACACATTATACGAATTTCCTACATAATCATTCTTTTTTTCATAATGCACACCTTATTTGTATTCTCAAACTCATGCATTCTTAAATACTCATCTATTTTTGGAAACATTCAACAGAAACAATCCTCACCGTATTATAGTGGAGCTGTCCTCAAGATGTCCCAGACAACACAAAGTACCATTTCATTTAATTCCTACTTCTGGTCATTATGGGAGGATTGAACTACCAATAGCCCAAAAAATCACTAGTAGAACATAATCTCATTTGCCATGGAAAGGCATGGGTCTAATTTTGTATTTATGTATAAAGGGAGGCCAAAAAGTTCTTACCCTCATCATGATGCAGATGATCCAAAATTTGGGCCTTAAATCAGCTCTCCACAGCAGTAATGACCTCCTCATCATTAAAGAAATTTTTTCCTCATAAAAGTTTTTTCATATTTCAAAACAGGAAGAAGATTGAAGGTACCAGGTCAGGAGAATACGGGGATGGGGCATGGTTTCATAGCCATATTTGCACAGAAAAGTGACTGTTTCTGCAGCTTGGTGCACAATTGCATTTTCAGCTAGCAGCAATATCCCTTTTGACAGCAAACTATGCCTTTTTTCCTTAATACTGTCCCATAACTTTGTAGCACGTTCCAGTACTATGCCCCTGTTATTGTCAATCGTTTTTAAGTAATCTGTCAATATGACACTTTGTTTCCCAAAACACAAACATAACATAACATGATCTTGCTGGTTGATAGTTGTACTTTAGCATTTTTGAATGCAAGTGATGAGGCATGTTTCCATGTTTTGCTCATTTCTTTGATCTCAGGATCACATAGATAAACTTATCATTCATCCATGGATACAAAACACTGTAAAAAGTCATCTTCATTCTGATGGTACTAGTCCAAAAAGCTTTGTGAATATTCCATGCATTGCTGTACTGAAAAGGTGTTAGCAACTTAGGAACCCACCATACAGCACTTTGCTCCTGTATAATATGACAATATACACATATCATGCAATATATTGTAGACTGACCGCCTACTAATGTTTGCCTCCCTAGCTAAGAAATTAATTGTCACACATCTATCTTCAATCACTAGCTGCTTAATTTTTGCCACTGCACTTGGTTCTGTAGTCACTGATGGATGGTCTTCTCTTGGTTCATCTTGTAGGCTAGTGCAATTACATTTGAATTCCCATTTCTATTGTTTCACAGTCTCATAAAATGGACATTCCTCACTATGCAAAGTTCAGTCCCGCCTCTGTAACTTCGCCAGAGTTCTGACCCCTTGTGTAGCTGATAATATTAAACTATGTTTACATCATTCAGTCCAAACAAATACAGCATCCTTAAACAAGTTAAGTTTATTAACTGAAACATAATTAGATAACTTACAACTTGACGGTTAGAATAAAAAAATTATTCCTTAAACGACATAAATACAATACAATATCTACAAACAGTTTTCGGACAATGTAAAACTGAAACACCACAGCAGACTAATCACCAGTAGACAATCACCACAGCAAAGACAAGAGCAGCACAATGGAGAAACAACTCTGGATATCGGTAGTCAACCGTACTTATGCTGAAGTTAATTTGCATATCCACAACCATGTATTGACTCCTTGAGTAAATAAAACTTTTTTCTTTCCTTGTATAAAAATTCTTCTGCTTTTTTTCTATGAAATGCACACTTAAGGTAAACAATATTATATCAAACATTAAATTAATCATTTTTTTCAACCAAGACTTTGCTGATGAAAGTACGAATTTACCAACATGGCATCTGCCATCACACACTGTCCTCCAGGTATCCAGTACTAACTTATTTCTTCTTTTAATTTTTAAAGCAATTATTAATGTGAAACAAAAATTATTCTGAATCCTTACAACCATACACAGCAGACATCTTTTTTGTGGATCGTTTGTGCAATTTTCTCCCAAAGATGGTGGAACCATATCATGGTTCAATATTCAATTTTGTTCTGAACGATACCTCCTATCTACTATCATGCTTTTAACTCTGGTTAAACAGGACCTGTGAAAACAAAAACAGGCATGTATATTAGAAAAATAATAAATTAACATTGTTTACAATTACAGATCTATATCATATAGCATGGTAAAGGTAAGAACTTTTTGATCTCCCATCACACAGTATGCATGTACAAGTAATCCCCAATTTATTTATCAAACTTTCATAAATTCAGTTTGTACTGAAATATTTTTCTTAATTTTTTTTTCAGATAGAAAGCATAAACATCTACTTAATTTATAAGTTAGAAGAACAGCATGCTATTAAATAAATAATAATACTGTTATACAAATAATAATATAATACATTACTTTATCATACCTAGTGTGGTTATAAATTGCTACACCAAATTCAAATAGCTCTAAATACTACAAGAATGGAAAATATGCATGCTGCATGTATATGCATCTTCATTGCTATGTTACTCTCTTGTAAACTAAAGATATTTTCAAGAATCTTCAACAGAACAAAAATAATCTTGTTGGAATGCAATTTTGCAACTACATTTAATAGGAAGAGACCATATAAAATTTTTTTATTGTTTAAAAAAATGGGAATTGGAAAAAGGATAGTAAGTATTGGATTGTAAGTATATGTATGGAAAGAGACAATGTTAGTGACAGAAAAAATCTAATAGACTGAGAATGAAAAGAACGTCAAAGATCATTAATGTTCTATTTGCATGAATTTGATGAAATCCTTACTGCAATCAAAAGAAACTGGTTCTGTAAAGGAACATATCAAGATCAACAGTTTAAAAGATCCTAAAACAAGACTTTAAACTTCAAGCTTTAGAACAGGAGGTGTCCAACCTTTCAGCTTCCTTGGGCCACATTTGAAGAAAAAAATTGTCTTGGGCCACACATAGAATATACTAATTCTAACAATAGCTGTAAAGCAAAAAAAATTAATAAATAATGTATAATATATGATATGCACCATGACATATAAGCAAAAATGTTGTAGCAAAATAATCTTTAGCTTCTTTTCATTCAGAAATTTTTTAGAGGTCAAGAAATTTTAATCACTGAAATAAGAAATATTTTAGAAAATGGTAATAGGAAATATAGATAGATATTTAAATAATAAAAACTTCATTAAGTAGATAAAAATTTCAATATTTTAAGGAAGTTTACAATTTTATGTTGGGCAACATTCATTATGGTGCTAGGCTGTGTTGGACAGCCCTGCTTTAGAGTGAGGGACATGCCATTTTTTAAGTGTTTAGTAAAAAAAGAATCTAGTCAAGAAAAGTTGAGCATTATTGAAACAGTATACTGGTGACAACAACAAAAACATTCTTTTCATTGATAAGAAAATCTTCACTGTTGAGCAAAAGTTTAATAAGCAAAACAACTGTGTTTATGCTAAGTCAAGAGAAGAGTTCCCAGAAGTTTCGAAAAATTACCAGGACCCAGATGCAGTGGAGAGTAGAATCAGATGGTATGCAAAGTATCGAAAGGCAAAGTTGCACTTTGTGCCACAATTCTTTGTGTACTCTGTGGAGGGAAAATGAATGATAAAATTACATGAAAGAAATTCTATAAATGATTTTAAAATCACTGAACATTGGTCTTTTCAACCATACCATCTGGTCCTTCCTATCAAACTTTGTCACACAAGACCAAAGTTACCCAGAGATAGTCAATCCTTCTGTTAGAATAAAAGCTTACTGTATCACTGCATAAGTGCTAGTTTTTTCTTATTTTTGAAATGAACATGTTAGTTTACAACATTTAAAAGTTCATGTTACTTGATTTATGTCTGTACTGTTTATTTGAGCTTGAATATTGTGTTATTGATAGGATATCATTTTCTATGGCACTGTATTTCTTTCAGTCAGAGAATAATATAGCACTATAATATTGTATAGGTACAATCATCATAATCTATCTAGTCAAAAGAGTTTTTTTCAAAAGATTTTGCTGAAAAATTATTTTTCCAACTTATACAAAATTCAAGTTATACAAAAAACTTTAGACTCAATTATTTGCATAAATTGGGAAATATATGAATTAATGTGCAATTATATATATATATATATATATAGTATAATCTATCATTATTTTGCAATAATATTTATATATATATATATATATATAGAATTTCCACATTAATATATTTGCAATTAACTTGTTATAATTCCATATGATTTAAAGGAAAAAATATAAATAGCATGCTATTTATATAGGTGAAATAAGCCATTTCAAAGAACTATAAACATTTAATTATAGAACAATGTACAAAAAATGCTTTTAATCTTTACTCTCCTGACTAAAATAGGATAGCCTAAAAACTACAGAATATTCGAAGTACATTCAAAATTTGAAAAATTTAACATTCATATGCAGGTAGGCCTCGATTAGCGCGAATAATTGGTTCCACGAATTTCTTGCGCTAATCGAAGTATTAACTCTATGGAAAATATGGTAATTGGTTCTTGCTTTGTGAGATTCCGGCCATTAGCTAACTTCACAATGAATAACTCTTAAACAGTTAGTGTTAAGTTTATTGTAAATATTTATTTTCATATTTTACATCATTGTTCATCATCTAAATTAATAACTTACCAGGAATTGCGTCTCATATCATCATCAAACCAACCGCCAAATCAAAACTAAAATAGCGAATCGAAAGCGGAAGTTGAGCGCCGCCTGGCCGCCAATTCTGGGTCGAGAATTGAGTGAATAGGCCGATTTGCAATTAAGCATTGCAACTTTATTGAATCAGTAAATTAGTTCCAGATAGCATTAATAAGCGAAGTTAATGAACCAATGAGAAATTTTTAACAAGTTTTCTATTTGTTTATTAGCAGAATACGACACCAAAAGATAACAAAAACAAATTTTTTTCACAAGTTTTATTTTAAATAAAGAAATCAGATAATAAACAAAAGAAAATAAATAATATCGGTAGTACAGCAATATAATAGGCAAATAAATTTGTAAAGATATCCTTATTTAAAAAAATTTAACAAAGAATGCTTTTATGTCGCTCAATCACATCCATTTTTTGCTGTAGCGTAATCACTTACCTTTTTTTCGTTTCCTGTTTTATCATCAAAAGTGTTCTTCCTTTTATCCATTTCGATACTTTTTAAAAGAGAAAATTCTGTACTCTACTGTATGTATACGATAGCAAAGCTAAATAATAGTACAGTAATGTTAAACAGTTAACGGCAAAAAGCCCATCTTTCTGATGTTTCACCCCTTCAAAATCGTGTGACCGTTCTTGGACTGCTCCTCGTCCGGTTTTACTAACCGAAAATTAACGGTAATTTGTTAATTGACATCATAAAAGGAGCTTTGTTAGTAAGACTGATCTGTGTTTACAACTCGCGCTAACCGAATAACGGTATCAATTTTTTAAGTCGCGCTAATCACGGTATCAATTTTTTAAGTCGCGCTAATTTTTTAAGTAGCGCGAATTCGATTAGAATTCGCGCTATTCGAAGTCGCGCTAATCGAGGCCTACCTGTACATAAATCAGTGGTTCTCAACCTTTTTTCTGTTGAGGAACACATTTTAATTTTTAAAATTTGGCGGCACACCTAAATATTTCAAATAATAATTTAGATTTAACAACAAATTTTTATTAACAGATTATTGTATTTAATCTTATTTATTACATTCAGTTTATAGACATACTCATATATGGGATCATTAAATTGCGGCTCTTAAGTTATAGCGCACACCTCCGGATTTTGTCTTTTTAGAGAAACTATAATTTAAATTTAATTTTTATTCTTTAATTTTTAAATTATGAATAACGATAAAAATTTTGGCTGTCGTAGAAATTCAAAGGTTAGATTTTTCTAACGATACCCTATTATAGGAATCAGTACAGTGGTTCGACTGCAAAAGGGATATCCAGCCAACCCCGTTTCACTATTAATATATATGATTCATACAATTACATACATACAGTTCTTATGCATACATATAAACTTAAAATGATAAAAGCACAATTAGCAGCAGAGAAAAAAATTTGTGCTTTTATCATTTTAAGTTTAAATAGGAGTATAAACAGTTCATTCTTAATGAATAATGAATATACATACATATAAATCATTCTTAATTTTTCGCGGCACACTGTCAAAGGTTTGGTGGCACATTAGTGTGCCGCAGCACAGTAGTTGAGAACCACTGACATAAATTGAAGTAATATTAAAAATATACTTAAAATTACAAATAAATATGGTATTAAATATAAAATATATGAAGAACCTTAATAACTACACTGAGTCATGAATTAAATATATTTCCATGTGGAACTTATTGAATAGGATTGAAGCAGTTTATTATGTGTTATTTTTGGCTTCTGCTAAAAATTTCTTTTTCTTTAAAATTTATAGATATATTAGGTATGTCATTATCAATAATTTCATCACCATCCTATAAAACTTTTGCATCTTAGCTAGCAAGATGTAAAATTCACCATGAGCAATTTTAAACATGCATCTGACTATATCAAATTTATGCTCTTGTTTACACAATGGATGGTTGTCTTGTCCAATGTAATAAAGAGTATATTAGAGCACATATCTTTAATTGGATTACACTCTAACATCACTCATTATTACATATTTGCAGTTACTGATATCAAGTTTCTGCTTGCCATTATGTAATAAACAGAATACATAACAGTCAGTGTATAACTATCTTTTTAATAATGTATTTTTTCTATTGACAGTATATGTCTGGCAGTGATACTCAGGGCCACAGAGAGAAATTTTCAGGCCTGTGACAAGTTTGTATTTTGGGCCCTACTTAAGTGCATCACTTTAGCTTAATAAAACAAGCTATATAAAACATTAAGCATTTATTTAAAAAAGTTAACAATAAATTCAAAATTTGATACATTACATACCATATTGTATATAAAATATTTTATTTTGGCACGACTGCTTTGGATGCTCTGGCAGCGGCATTTTCGAACTATCGGATACGTTATGTGACACGTGAGGATCCGAAGGTCAGGCCCATGACAAAAGTCTTGGATGTCACCCCCTCTTGGTGGCCCTGATGACACTATTATAGATTATAGCTTTTTTTGATTTGCTATTGGAAAGCTGCATCAACATGGTATTATTCGTTATATTATAATATTGTTTCATAATTCATTTGAGAATTCTATTAAATTTATGATCAGAGAGATCATGCCATCCTGTGAATGTCTAATATAGTTAATTTCATGGCAAGTATATAAATGATGCATATAATTTGTGTATGGTCTGGAACAGAAGGAATTTAAAAATATAAATTTTATATCTGTATGGAACATAGGAATTGGCTGGAATTTACAGTGAGAAAGTGCAGGTTTTCTTAAAAATTTTACTAGTGTAATCGAGTGCTTTTTTAGCAATGAAGATATCAAGGAAATCAATATATTCTCTGTGAATTTTTTGTATTTCAACTTAGTCTATATTGGTTCATGTTATATCTGTAATGTGTTCTCTTTATTACATAATAACAATCAGAAACATGATATCAATTACTACCAAAGTGCATATTGTGTTCTGGTTTAAGATAGAACTCTAACAAGATTCATTACTTTGAGAAAATAAAATATTTTGCTGCATACGTATATACAAGAGCATGAACATGATGTATCCAGCTACAAATATAAAACTGCTCTTGGCAAGTGTACTGCTACCCACAAAGCAAAGTTCTATGGAATGATGTTAAAATTATTAATAATGACATGCATAATAAATCTGTAGATTATAAAGAAAACTGGTATATTTTCAGCAGAAGCCAAAAGCAACACGTATTAAAAACAACACGTATAAAGTTGAAGAATGTTCATTAAGTTCCACAGGGAAATATATTTCAACCATCACTTAATGCAGTTATTAAAGTTCTTTACATATTTTATATTTAATACTATATTTATTTATAATTTGTAAATAATTTTTATTATTTGTAACTTTATGTATATTAATATTACTTTGATCTATGTATATTCATGTAAAATATTTCAAATTTTTAAATGTTTAAATTTTGAATGTACTTCAAATGTTTTGTAGTTCTTATTACAATTCTATTCATTGATAATGAATTAAAGTCCAAAAGCAATCTGCATATAATTCCATGATTAAATATTATTTATGTAATATAGTTGTTTGAAGCATTTTACTTCATCTATAATCTAGTTTTTGGTCATTGCTATTCATACTTACATATACATCATCTAATGCTTTTTGTATATTATTTTGATATTGAAGAAATAACAAATTTTATATTGCACATTATCTATAAAGAAATATGAGAAAAGAGGTTTGGGTAAAATATGATATTTGCAGTACAGGTAGTTCTTAGTTTGAGTTTCTGCTTAATGAGTTCCTGAATTTATGAGTTTTTTCTCATATATGAATAATCAAAATAATCAATTATATGAACATTAATTGAAATAAATATTAAATATTCAAAAAAAGTATTTCAAACCATGTATGTAATTATACAATACAGTCAATTGGGTTTGTAGCAGAAATTCCATTATCTGCTATGAATTTGGAAAAATCAAAATGATGGCCAAGACACAGAAATACTGCTTCCTCTGATTTTATTGGCATACTATATAAATAACTTCCATTTCTAGATTATATCTAAAGCAATATTTATCTGTATTAAAACTTATCTATTTATCTGTCAAAAATAGCAAAGAATAAAATTCATAAACATTTATATGATAAATAATTTCTTTATTATTCAAATTTGCTTTTATGTTTTTATTTCTTTAGATAAATAAATCATTTTTTAATCATAAACTATTGATTTTATTGGTTTGCTTAATTTTATTATGATCAAATTGTATTGCTAAGAATAAAACTGTTGATTTTAACAATGCCCCATGGAAAATTAATTTTTGATTTACAAGTTTCTACTTTACAAGCTTAATCCAAGAATGAACTAATTCATAAAGTTGAGAATTACCTGTAATTTATTTTACATAATAATAAAATAATTTTTAGAGATTTAAATCATAATGACAACTTTTAAAACCAAAACAGCACATTTAGCAGTAGATTATCAAACTATATACTTTAATTAGATCCAAAAACGTTTTCAGTATACTCGATACTATCATCAGTTGAACAACAGATTTTAAAAAAGAACTACAAACGAATTATGCATAATAGAACAGAACATATTTAAAATTAAAAATTATAAACATAACCAATAACAGAATAAACATATAAGCTCATGCAGAGAATCTTCTTGACATTATACAGGGTGTCCAAAAAGTATCTTTACACTTTTAGAAAATTATTAAAAAGATACAAAGAAGGATGTGCACTTAAGACTTTTTGCATTCAATAAAGAAAGTATCAAAGTTTTTTTAAATGAAGTGGACACTATATGGCACCCATGATGGTGCCAGATATAGGTCTCTTCTCAAAATGGCTTCACCGCAGGAAATGGTGCAAGTTGTAGCGTGATTTATCGACTTTAAATCTGCAATGCAGGTACAGCATAAATTTTGGTCTGCATATAATTGAAATCCACCTTCAAGACTAACAATTTACGAATGGTATAAGAGATTTATGACAACAGGTAACATTTATCCAAAAGCAAAATCTGGTCGGCTTAGCAGAAGCTCCAAAGATGTTGAACAAATTCATTAATCTTTTCATCGTAGTTCTCATAAATCGATTCATTTGGTGGCCCGTCAATTACAAATACCTAGATAAACTATGCATGTAGTGTTGATAAATCGAATTACAGCGGCCATTGGAACTGTCGATTCTGTAATGCTTCAGAGAACCTTGCTTGAAATCTCTTACTGACTCAATATGTTGCGTGCAACTAATGATGCACATATTGAAATGTTGCAAGAATTGTCAAATAAACTTTGATACTTTCTTTATTGAATAAAAAAACCGTAAGTACATATCTTTCTTTGTTTTTTTTTTAATGATTTTCTAAAAGTGTAAAGATACTTTTCGGACACCCTGTATTATTTTTTCGGATGGAGAAGGGGTAATAGAATACCGCAGTATAAACAAAACCTTATAAGTCAAATATTCTCTTTAACTGCACATTTCCACACTAAGCTCAGCTCATCAGCTTGTCCAATATTAATCACATTATTAGTTTTACTAGCTCTTAAAATCTCCAGTTTTTCTCTTAAGGGTAGATCTTTACAGTTACTGACACTTTTAACAATAGCTGTTTAAACTATGTGCTTAATGTATAGTACTGAAGAGGGGCATATTAAGGCCCGAAAACATTATACCAATTAAAAATTTATACTTGCTATTTAGTGCTGTTTTATTTACTTATTTAAGAAAGTAAACAAGTAGTTTACTTTATTCTTTATTCTATACTTTTAACAATTTTGGCATCTTGCCATATGATGTCTATATCTTTTTCAAGCACCCCTCTGGGCTAGCACGGTCACAAGATTACCCTTAGAAATATTGTTTTTATGTTCGTTCAGCCTATCCTTGAAATTCCTTACAGTAGCCTCTACGTATATCTCTGACCTTCGTCAACATTGTGTAAAGGTATTTTATAAACACCTGACTTAGCCTTCAGCACTTTTATCTTTATCATTACATAATAAACTAAAAACAGTGGGTGCTCTTTTAAAGGTACGGGACATGCTATTGGACTTAAGAGTTTGTCTAATAGTCCGACAGTTATGTAGTCTGTAAGGTATGGGGAACCTACCGGAGCTCTCTAGGGTAATCTCACTCGATGTAGCAAGCTCATGAGAGTCAGTAAGGTAGGCTCTGGTTTCAAACTTGTGATTTTCTCATTCATGTAGACATTCCGCATAAATCTTGTGCTGTACCCATGCCTCAAATAACAATTGTATATACGCTCAAGCTCCATTTTGTGGAGTGCCTCACTACTACAATGGGTAAAGCTTCTCTTAAAATAAGACGTGAAGGCAGATCTCTTATAAGCCCACGGGTCAAAAGACCATCTAGGGATAATGACATGGGTGGTGATAGGCTTAACAGACACAGTAGTAGGAATAATCCCTTCTGTGGCAATAATTTTTACATCTAAAAAGTTCACTTCTGTCTTGCTGACTTGTGTTACCTTAAGAGTGAGTCCAGGTTAAGTGTTTTTTGCAGAAGTGTTCAACTATACTCTCAGTCTTGTGGTTAGATTTCCAGAGTATAAAAACATCGTCCACATACCTTGCATATAGGGAGAATTCATCAATCAGGCAATGCCAAAGCTGTTTTTCGACCTCCCTAACCACAATTTCGACTAAAACCCCAGCCATGGGGCTACCTATGAGGACCCCTTTCAGCTGCCTGTAAAAAACACCCTTAAATTCAAAATAGGATTCATGACAAATAAGATGCGCAATACTGCGGAGGAGGGCTAGATCCTGGCATTCATCAGGGGTATTTTGTAAGAGAAATCTATAAAACAATAAACAGGTTGCCTCCAAGTTGAGAGATGGGTATAAAGATTCAAAACCTAAAGTAGTCATAAACTATCCTCCGGTAGGACGTACCTGGTGCAAACACTTTAAAAAATCACAAGGGGACCTTGTACGGGTAGTCAGCCAGAATACTGTTACACCATTTTGCTAAGTATTTCTCTATGTTATACATTGGGGACCGCAACTTCTCCACAATAGGTCTAGCTGAGGCTGGGTGTTTGTGGGTTTTAATATATGCAAAAATTCTGGGACAGGCCAGGTTAATAATTTTAGTTCTACTAATGAAACTGGGTAAATTACAGTGTTTAAGCAGCCTAGAAGCTAGAGTGTTAGCAAAGAATCCCACTGACACCCTAGAAGCTAGAGTGTCGGTGGGATTCTTTGCTAACACTTCAGCATTAGAGTCTATAATAAACTGCATAATGAAGTTTTCATACGATTCACTCTTCAATACGACCAATCTCCTAGACTTGTCGTCTCTTGCTACAGTTATACGTTGATCCAGGATCCATTCAAGGGTCTGTCGTACTTTTGCATCATTAACAGTGATTCTATCTGTGGGAGATTCCAAACTTCAGCATCCCTTCTTACTATGTTCATTGACAAAGGCCCATCTCAGTTTCTCCGCCTGCAACTCATCACAGGGTTCAATTAGTCTTTCCAGAACTGGTATGTCTTCTAGCACATTTACTGCTTCATATAGCGTGCACATCAGACATTTGGTTATAAGGTCAACTGCAAACTGCGGAATGTGAATACCATCCAAAACCGTAGCTACGTCATCAAGCTGAAAAGCACATCTACTATTGTTTATAAGTTGTTTCTTGAAAATCCACTTTAATTTTTTAATGTGTATCTTGTGGAGAGCTTTTTGGAATATAACCATCTTTGCATTGTATTCAGTTATTCGTGCGAACACTCGATCATTAGGCAGTGAATCAACATTAAGCAACATCCTTCCTATCAAAGCCTTAAGTCTAAAATATCTTCTCTTGGCATCCGCAATAGCAAATCTAAGGCATATTCTTTTAGGAATCATTTCAATCTTTTTAGATCATATAGGAAGGGTGATTCGGTGGATAGACATCAGAAGAACGCCATTTAACTTGCATTCCTTTAAGAAAATCCAAGTTTCTTCAGTATAAATAATATAATGTCAAGAAGATTCTCTGCATGAGCTTATATGTTTATTCTGTTATTGGTTATGTTTATAATTTTTAATTTTAAATATGTTCTGTTCTATTATGCATAATTCATTTGTAGTTCTTTTTTAAAATATGTTGTTCAACTGATGATAATATTGAGTATACTGAAAACTTTTTTGGATATAATTAAAGTATATACAGTGAAACCTCTCAATAGTGGACACCTCTGGGGAACAGAAATTTGTCCATTATTGAGGTTAATGGCCATCTGAGCTATCTGTTTTTTCGTTTGGTGTGATTTAGCACGATACGAATTTTCGCGTTATATGAGTAACAAAGTCGATAAATTTAGCATTAAATGTTTATTTTAATCATTATTTATTTATTTATACTATCTTTCGCAATACCAACATACAAACAATAAACAAATACTGTATACTGTAGCTTGAAACAGTAAAGAAATTAAAACATAAATATATAATTTACATAAAGAAGATAGATTATAAATTAATATTTTGAATGCTACTTATTGATACGGTATTATTATAAAACTTGAAAACTTATAAAATATGAATGTAATCTCAGGAGTGTATACACTATTCTACACTTTGGGGAAAAAATCTGACATCTTACTTTGTTTTATTTTACGTTTTTGAACTTCATTCTCCAGATGCATTTCTACTTCCGCTATTAATTTCAATCCTGTGGAATCACTATTAAAAATAAAAAATTTTTCGCGATTTTCATTCGTCTTTCAATTTTGAGCTGTAATATGGTACTTTTATTAGTTTTTATTGTCTGTTATTATCAAAATTTAAGTATCTGTGTCCGTTATTGAGGGTGTCCGCTTTTGAGGGGAGATGCTCCCATAGACATCCATGTATTACTGCCGGGGAATTACAAAGTGTCCATTATTGAGGGGTGTCCATTAGGTGAGGTTTCACTGTAGTTTGATAACCTACTGCTAAATGTGCTGTTTTGGTTTTAAAAGTTGTCATTTCGAAGATAAGCAGTTTTAGTAATTTTGAATTTTGTTGTTAAATCATAATAACTGGATTTTATAATATAAGAAAAAATCAAATAGTCCGGCAGAAAAGGCACCATAAATCTACACTACTGTGTAGATTTGTGGTGCCTTTTCTGCTAATGTGCAGTATTACATCATCATCATTCTTATATTAAATAATCACATTTTATAATTAATTTTTATTTTAAAAGTTTGAATGTAAGGAATGTAAGTTTGTTGTTTTTTGTATTTTTATCAAAAGATTTTGCATATTATGCTTGGGATAATATAGTATTTTTATTCTAGATTATAATAAAATCTGCATAATTCCTCTATATATGAAAATTAAAAAAGAGAGAGAATTAATCAAATAACCAAAATTAATCAAATTACCAAATTTATTTTGGTAATTATATTAAAAAGTATCAAAAAACTGAGGTCATTATAAACAGTGGATCAATATTGCTAATTGGAAACATTTTCACCAAACTAAGAAAATTTCATACTATTGGGAATTCTGAAATGTAATTTCATGCAAATAATAGCTATTTTTTTTTTTTATTGCATGAAACAGATTCTTTTTAATCTCTTTGATCCAGAAGGCTAGATTTTCAATTTTAATTTTATATTTTTGTTGCAATTCAATAATATTTAAAAATAATTAAAATTGAGTTAAAAATGAATAAAAAAACAGAGGTAAAATCTTTCAGGCTATTTTATTCTATGAAACAAAATTATGAGAGTTGAATTTATTTGATCAGCTCTTACCATTAAAAAAACTAAAATTCATGAAATTGTTTAAAATCACAAATACTATGTAAAATAATAAATTTATTAATAAATTCAGTTTATAAAATTTTCTATAAACATATAAACAGAAAAAATAAATAATTTTTGTATTAGAGAGAAGCTGAAGGTGTAAATTCAACTCATACCATCATTAAATAAATTATTAGACTCGTACCTAACTCAAAAATATGCTACATGCACATCACTAACACTTTCCAAATCATGTGGGAACTTAAATTCCACAAGATGAAATGTAATAGATGCTGTGTGTGAGTAATTTAATTCTAATTAATTTGACATGTTTATCATTGAAAATGTTTCAACTTGAATGCTTTTTTTTTGATATTATGATCTTTTTACTATAGATTATAAACACATTTGGATTTAATTTTGAAATTTTATATATAGGTTGAATGTCTTTATACTTTGAAACCTTTTCTTCTGTTCTTTCTTGTCTAACTTTACTGATTAGTATTTTTCTGCTCAATTAAGTGCTAATTTCAAAAATACAAATGTCTTTATTTCCGTACCCTCAAGATTTCACACATGCTGGACCATAGAAAATGCTAGATCACAGAATTTGCTTCCTAAGAACCCTTATACAGAGTGTCCCAAATATCACTAGACCATATACAAATAGAATAACTGTTTTATATATTAAAAAATCACATTTATTCTTTTATATACAATGAATATATTTCTTGGAAATTATTTTTTAATTAGTTTTGTAGATTATGTCCTTCAAATAGCAACCATTTTTTTCTTGATAACAACAGACTCTTTCTAAAGTGTGCTCTGTCATCTCTCGTAATGTTTCTAAGATAAAATTGGATTACTTTTACTCGTTGCTCTGTGGTGAATTTCTCCATAATTATTTTTCAAGGATTACATATAAATAATCTGAATAAGTAAATAAAACAGCACTAAATAGCAAGTATAAATTTTTAAT
>AYEL01059505.1:0-71167 GCA_000484575.1 Olivierus martensii | reverse complement strand
AAGTAAAAAAATATATATTTTAATCATTATATTATAGATCTAATAAAAACAAAACTTTTTAAAATTTGTAAATCAGTACATTTAGTGTCTTCTCATATTGATAACAATTAATAATTTCATAATCCATTATACTAGGGGATTTACGCGATTCAAATAATCCTAATCTAGCCAAACTTCCCCCAGCGGTTTGGCTAGGTCTAGCCTGCCAAAATATAAATAATAATTATTTAATTAATAATTTGTCTAGACTAGTGATTCTTAACTGTAGTCACAAGAAAATATTTTTATGTTTAAATACAGAACAAAATTTAAGGAAATGGTGGATATAACTATGTTAAATTTCTATTTAATATGTTTATATAACTATTTTATTTAGCAAAGCAGAATTTTGATGCTTGGGAAAAAAAAATTTCATTCTCTAATAATAAATAACATTTAGTGATAATTTTTGTGCGCATTTTTGATAATTTTGTTTTTACTTTTCATATGACTGAATGTCTTGTTTTCCATATACTGGTCTGATTCTGCTATTTAGAATAAAAATAGAAATCCTCAATAATCTAATCCTCAGGTGATTGCTCAGAAATCCTAAGCAATCACCTTTTACTAATTTAAATCAGTATTGTGTATCTTATTTAGTTAATTTAAAAAATAAATTTTTTCAAATAAAAACTGAATGATTGAATAAATTTCTTATTCCCACTTACTATAAAAATAATCAATTTTTATTACATTAAAATAAGATTAAATTTAATCACATTAACAAATCTGGCAATGTTTATACATGATGGTGATCACTTCGGAGACCACTATAGACTAGGAAATTCACTTTAATCAGAAGGTGAATAAAGGTTATAATGGCTGAGCCTGATTCATCATGAAAAATTGAGATATGGGACAAGTAATTGAACCCAGTTCTTCATATTAATAGCAAATGCTTTACTATATTGCCATTCTGCAACTTTTTATAAAGTTTCAGAAAAGTGTGGCCACCAGCAACATTTTAAGCCAGATTAATGACTACACAAAAATTTTCCTTGAGAATTGCTGGAATAGACCTTTCTATTTAAATAATATATGAATCCAGCTCCTAAATGAATTTTAATTACATAATTTTTGAAACTTGATCCAAAACTATGAATCATTTGTTTACTAGTGCTGATTTCTTAAATTGAAATAACTTAGTAAATAAAATTTCAATCATTCAGTTTAATGAACACTAAATATCATTAAAGAAGATAAGTCAAAACAGCTCTAACAGCAAGTAAAAAGAAGTTTATTATGGTATCATAATAAACTTTTTTATACTTGCTGTTAGAGCTGTTTTGACTTATCTTTGGTATTAAGCAAGTAGTTTTCTCCATATTATCATTAAAGAATTTTTGCATATGCACAGTGCACACACTATTTATATACTTTTGATGACTTAAAGAATTAATATAATCATTAAGAATTTAGAACGTGATTAGTAACACATTAAGATAAAATATAGAATAAATCCTATTTAAAATGTTTCAACATAAAAATTAACAATAATAAATTCTAAAATTAAAAAGTTCTTAAAGAGAGATATTTCTGTTTAAGACAAGTTTTCAATAGACAGATAGAAATATTTAAAAGAATTCTTTCTGTGAAAAGTCATTTCATTTCCATTATTTGCAGACATCATCACCCTTTCCAATCAGATAAAAAGAATCGACTCCGCCTCATCTCTGTCTATTCTCCAGTTTGATTACAAAATGATGCTACTAATTAAGAGAGACACGGATTGTGGCCAAGAAGCACTTTACGCCACTATGCACGTCCTTTCATCGTTACATATTATCTTTAGGAAATTAATTTCCTATCCTCTTTAACTAAAGCCAAAACTTAGAATCGGAAATTACCTCTTTGATGACAATAATATTAGATAACAAAGCGATATCAAAAGGTTAATAGAATCTGTTATATTTAATAATCTTAAATGATAATCATGAAATTAAGAAAAATTTTCACATAATGAATCTAAACTACTTTGATGTGAAGCGAATGTTTTATGCAATGAATACAATCGTTGTAGAAAACATAAATATTTTACCTTTTTTATATTTGTTTATTAAATCCGCAATTCGAAAATATTTGGTAATTATCAAAAATATAATAAATTTAAAGAAAACGAAAAAAAAATTATCAAATTAAAACCGATAGACACCGTGAGAACTTTTAAAAAACCCACGCACGGCAAAATAATTTCCCAAATGATTTGAATGGTGTTTATCCAAAGTTAATTTCGACCATATTGAAATGATTCCTTCTATTTAGCAATGGGTTTTTTTATAGTCCTCATTATTTTTTATTATCTGAAAAAGAAATTAATTGTTAGTAAGCAACAAATCATATTTTTCTCACCAGATGGCGCAGATTGTACGACAAAACCTTGGACGAAATTTGTCGACATTAAAAATACTTGCCGCACAGTTTTTTTTAGCTCTTAAAAGATAGTCATTAATTCGAATGTTAGAAATGTTCGCAAGAGGTAAGAAAAAGACAGATTTGAAATAAAACGCACTTTTCTAAATGATAAAAAAAGATATATACTGTATTCGGTATTCATCTATAAATCTTTCTGTAAACATTAAAGTTGGCAACAATTCAGTAATCTGTTGTTTTGGATGATGAAATCGTAAAATTTAATTTTATTATTCTCAAACCGAATATAGGTAAATCATACGAACATATGTTATGAAAACAATTTTTTTTCTTGTGACTGCAAATAGTTTACTAGAGGAAACATTTTTTATTAAGATAAAATCTTGTTTACGCCACCTAAACTAAAATTATATATGTATGTAGTTTAATTAAAATTTTTATTTTCGCCCTTTAAAATGAAAAACCCTAATTCTGAAGTTTGAAATTAAAAAATAATAATAATTATTATTTTTTTATTCTATGAGAATACTTGTCATTCTCATACGATTTTTAACTAATAATAATAATTAATTTCAAGAAAAATTCTATCAAAAAAAAAAGTTAATTGCGTTTCATCATAAACGTCTTAAAAAGGTGATTCTTTTTTTGGGTCCACATGATTTATGTTCGGAGAAGGTTTTATAAATTGTTCCCGAGCATCTCTACTTGTTGACTTTTGTGGGACTTTTATGACTTTCTTATCAATTGCAGTCAATAACTAGATAATTTATATTAATCCAGCAACATTCTGCTTTTAGAGAGATGCCGAATTTTCGATTTTGAACGACTGTTTAGATATTATTTTCCAAATATTTATTAAATCTGAAAATGCGAACTCGAAACGTGAATTTTAATGCGTATCGCATCGTATTCACTACCAAGTGATTGGTTTCAGTATGTCAGTAGAAGCAGAGTCAAGTCGCGATAACCTATCACGTATCTTTTGAGTAAATGGAGTAATTGCTATCCAGGGAACGATAATTAAATTTTAGATGAACTACAGATCTTCACGATTATTATTGTTAAAATTCTAACGATATCGACCAAAATTAAAATATACTTGGCGGCATTAACTTTGATCGAGAAGTTTACAAATTCGTGACGTTACAAAAGTCGAACTGCATTTTTAGAAAAAAGAAAGAAAAAAAAAAAAAGCGAAACGTACTATTTTTATTATTTATTTGTCGAAGATAGAGGAGCCAAGTTTGTTTTTAGGTTGATGGAACCGATATATATCATCGCTGTATCTCTTGCTTTCATAAACTTTTTTACTTTTCCTTTATATATCCGTGAAATTATTTATTTTTTACAAGACTAGAATTTATCATCGGAAACTGATTCAGATTTATTTACACCATCTCTCCGATGCCACTTAACCGGAGAAAATCTATGTAATCCGAGCGACAAATTAAACTTGGATTTGCGAGCTGAAAGAAATGAATGGATTTTTATATAAAAATACAGCGTATTATTTTTCGGGATAAAAACATTGTTTATAAAAATTTATCTCGCACTGTTTCCACTTTCAGATTTCGTTCAAGAGGATTTAAAAGCACAGGTGATTTTTCGATTCGGTTTTATTTATTTAGTAGCTTTTCAGATTTACAGTTTTTTTTTATCTGATGAAATTTTCCAGATATATTATAACTCGAAAACTATCTTCTGGTATTGTTTATAACAACTGAGAAGGAAAAATAAAAAATTCTGTTTATAATCGGAGAATTTTTTTTATTTTTATTTATATAAAATTACCAATTTTGATAAAAGCGTTTTAAAAAATATAATTCTAACATATATAAATTTTTAGATATCTGTTTCATTTATTATTATTTTTTTTAATATATGTATTATTTTTTATAAATAACTGAACAACTTGCACAAAGATATTTTATTCTGCTCATACTCTTTATATATATTTTAAAGGGAATAAAATACAACATCATATACAGAGCACACGGGTTAAAATAATGGATACAGCAATTCTTAACGACATCTGTTCCAAAATTCACAACATTTTTCCGCCTTTGGAAGATTACATTGTGGAGTTTGAAATATATATATTCTTGTATCTATATTTATATATATATATCTTTTGTATCCACAATGTAGTATCGAGTGCCCAAAACAACAGGGCTTGTACGACAAGTTCGGATTTTCTTGTTCAAACAACGTTTTAACGCTTTTTATTTTCCCCATTTCTGAAACAGTCCCGGTCTCTGACATCGACAGTTGGTTCCCCAGAGGTTGCAACGACATGAAGAGTTGAAACAACAATCATTTGGCCTATTGTCGCAGAATCCACCACGTCTAATGCAACTTCTCCTGTAAAAACAAAAAAAAATAATAAAGTCTGGAAACTTGTTCTAGATAAATATTTACTCGATTCATAACTAATAACGTGTCTCCATTGAAAACAGTTAATTATGTTTTAATTATATTCTAAATCTACATGTGTAACGTCTATAGATGAGGAATGTAGAAACTTGACTGACAGTTTTCTACCGACTTTATTGGAATATGTCATGTTTACAACTCCAGAGAACTTTAAGTATGTTTAAATTGATTTACGTCAGTCGATGCTGTAGCTAGTCCAAGAAAATTTATCCAGCATCCAGTTTTATATAGACTTTGGTATTTTTAATAGCAGAGAGAGAAATTCCTAACGGTCAAAACGTCTATTATTAAAATACTGAAACCACTTACTTTCTAGTGTAGAGTAAATATCGGGTCAGACCGTCATTGTAATCGTCTAGAGAATTATCTGTAAGAAGAAAATAAAAAAAAAATATTTCTTATTCATCTATTTAATCTGGCAATTTTCTTCAGAGGGAGGCTTAATAGTTAATTAAAGATTTACACTTACCAGATCCATAATATGGAGAGCTTAACGCCGAACATATCAGCAAGCAGAACACCAGCATTAACAGTGTGTAATTCATGATTTCTTTTTTTTTTATGTATGTAGAAAAATTCTCTGTAGAGAGAAAATTAAAAGCATTAAAATGTTTTACTGATAATGTGCATCGATTTATTAGTTTACTCGATGCTAACGAATGATGTAAACATCGTCAAAAACTTTTAAATATTTAAAGGGTTTGGGAATTCCGATAAATTTGACTGAAACGTTTCGATTTTCTATGCGAAAAAGTCGAGCAGATTGCTGTTTAAATCCGATTTTTCCGAAATAACGCCAAGCTTTTGATGTTTTATCGAAAAACGCTTCATCAATCAAGATCTCCTCTTGAAATTCTTCTCGACAATCATCCGAAGATCAATATTTTACGGAAGTTTGCTTTAAGTCTGTTTGCCATTTTTTTAAAAACTGTTCTTGCTTGTTAAATACGTATAAAAAGTGATCTTTATTCCGTTTAAATGAATAGGAATTTAATCCGGAAAGAAAATAATCCGAATTTAATTATTCCTCTATATGCTTAACAAATATGAAGAAGCCCATATTTTCTTCCTTGAAGAGAATTTCATTAAAAATAAAATTATTCGCAAATTTTAAGCATAATTTTTTGATAAATAATCATAACAATAACTTTTTATATTGCTTTTTAATTTTTAAAACAATGTTTTTAACTAGGAGCTTCCAAAATATATTAAATTCTATAATTTTGGTTAATTTTTTCTATTAACTTCGCAATTTTCAATTAATGAAAAATTCGTTAAGTTAAAAGAAAAATTTCCTCCGTCTCTGAGCAATTTTTTTCATTATTATTTTTTATTATTAATAATAATAAGACCATTTTCTTTCCGGAAATTACCGGATAGTCTTCTCGGAAAAAACAAAAAATTAACGAACTTTTCGTTCGTTAATGGACAAAAATCATTAGTTACAAGTGAAAATACACTTGACAAACATCAAACTAAAGTTGAAAATCATTAAAAGTTATAGTGACCAATCGACAACTGCAATCTCATTGATTCTTAGGTAGCGAATAATGTTAACAAGTGATTTCAGTTACTGGGTGTGATTTGCATTAAAAAAACATTTTTTTAATTAGAAAAAATAGTTTTGCGTGTGGGTTGAGCGTAGGAGATTAGAGTTTACATCTGAAAGCTGTTTACACACAGAAAAAAAATTGCATTATTTTCTCTATGGAGATAAATAGCTTCGAGCTATTTGAATTGTAAAAAAATAGATTTGTTTTGAATTTAAAAATTAATTTTTTGAAAATAAATTCGTAATAAATTATCATTTCTGAAGTAAACGCGTAAGAAAATTGATAAACATTTACAAATTTCTCATTGAAATACAAAAAATTCTCTTTGTTTTTTTTAACTGCCTATAATTGAAGAGCGACTTTTAAATCAGTTTTAATTAGAAGAATTCTTAAATATCAAATTATATTTAACGACGAGACGAAAATAATAAATTTCAATTAATTCGTCCTCTTAATTTTAAGTAATTAAAACTCTTTCAGCTTATTAAACCAATAAATTTCGTTCTAATAAATTTTACAACAGAAGACACGATAAAATTTCTATTCTTTACTCGTCGTCATGAATAATTCCTATTGTAAAATGTAGAAAGTTTTACTATTTTCTCTGACATTGTTTTCGGCTTCTGTTAAAAGAACACAATAAGTTGGACTGGTAACTTTAATCCTGATCTGAGACTATTACTATTCTTGTCATAGAGCTGCAACACCTGAGCACAAGAGAAAGCTCTTTCTCTCCATTCAATTTTCATTCAATACATAACTTTTAAGTTCAACAGTAGTTTCTTAGAGGTTGGAGACAGCTGTTATCGCTTTTTGACTCTTCTAGTCTTCTATAAGAATTTAAATATAAACAAGAAAATCGGCTTTTGTTTTCGATTCTAATCAAAGCTCGTATACAGATTCCACTTGTCGAGTTTTAAAGTAAATGTTTTCTCAATAAAACTCGCTTCAGTTTAAGAAAAAAATTGGCTAAGATTGGCACTAGGAAACAATAACAATCTCGATTCCTTTCGTTCTGGAATTAAATCGGACAGTTGCCGAAGCAAAGCTTAAATTTTGTTTCCTTTAGAACGTTTACGATACTTTTTTTATATATATATAAAAATGAGCCGTAAGATACGTTTATTTATAAACGAATTTTACGCGTTATGGATAGGATTACGCGGTGTTTTTAATACGTCCGATAAAACATTTCCTGGATAAACATAACGTTAATGGATTACTCTATCGGGTCTACTATTCGGGAATGGCTTTCGATGCTAAGCACACAGTTTTGTTTCTTATCCTCTCTGCATCTACCTCAACTCGGTTAACATATGGCGGGTTTATTTCGGGTTTAACAGATAATAATTCGCGTTACAAGCGTGCAAAAACAATATAAAGCCAGTGTTTAAACCGAAAAGAATCTTAATTAAAATTAATTTCCTTAACGTATTTAATTAAAAATAATAACAATAAAAAATACAGATTATTCTCAGTATGTAATAAACTAGAATAAAGAGGTAAAAATATATTTATCATTCGATTTTTTTTCTGAATTTATTTTTCCTTGCAAACAACCGGACAGTTTGACGTCACCGAACTTTGTCGATAGTAGACTGTCACGACAAGCAACCTTTACCTATGTATAACAAAATTATTATTTTAAAAAAAGTCAAAGATTCATTTAATAACGTTATTAATTAAGAAAAACTCCCGAGTACAACCTACTTAACGTTGTTTTAAATGAGGTTCGTAACGTTTCAGCGCTAATTACGTTTGAGGATTATTTAGTTTTAATAACAACATAAGTTGAAACTAACTAGATTATTTATTTTGAAGCTTTTGTTAAGCTTTAATTAGATACCATTTAAACAACGTAAAACAATTCGATATTAATTATGTAGAATGGTTACTACTCGTTTTACACGCTTAATTCCGCGTGATACCTTTTTTCGAGAATTTTTAACTTATAAACAGGGAGTAGAGAATGTATTTTAGAGTTTAAATTCCTATATTTGTTTATGACGGACTTAGAAGAGACGTGAAGAAGTCAAATTTTGCGCTTAAATTTTTCAATAAAATTAAATTATGAGCATATGGATAATTGAATAAAAGTGGGCGATACGTACGTGAGCCGGCCACAATCGGTATTTAGCAAATTTGCAAGTTGTTGTGTTTGTTTTAGATCTTATCCTTCATCTGATGTCAACAGATGAGCTCGTTTGATCTACCGACTCCAAAGATTAGATCAAAGATATGTTAGACGTTAAGTTAAACATCGATGATTCTAACTAAGATACCGATAAGAAACAACATAAAAATTTTAAGAGCCTGTCTACAGACTGTCTATCTATTATCGAAGACAAAATTTACCATTCGCCTATATATATCGTACCACAACGATGCGAAAAATGTGATTATATTTATATTCGTCTTTAATTTTTAAAAGTTTTATAGTCGATCTTACAAATTTCGGCAGTTAAATTTATACTATAATGCCAAATTTAAGAAAAAAAAAAGAGAAGTATAGATTATATATTATGGCCCACCTGTTTGGAAATGCTTTAAGATGGTCTGTGCTGATGAACAAACTACTAGCTCTGCTGCGCTCTTCTCTGATGAATAACCACGTTTTATAGAGAAGGTTCTCTTCAGTACTTGCGCAATGTGATGGATCGATAGCACAACCTTGAACATATCATTCGTAATTCGTGTAAAAACTTAATTTGCCATATTTTTACTTGCACTCGCACTTAGAAAATACAGTAAACACCGATAACTTTAATGTCAAAATGGTCACATTCTTAAGAAAATTCTAAAAAAATTTTTGCCCATTTTTAACTCGTCTTATTTTATAAACGAAACTGAATTTGAATGAATTTTATCGATTTTTTTTAAAAAGAAAATATTAATTTTTTAAACAAATTTAATAAAATTTATTATTATAATTTTTAATTAGTAATAGAAAGTTGTCACAACTTTCTATGCTACTTGTTGTAGATCGATGAGACCATTTGAACGAATCTTCGCACCGAATAACATATTTTTCATCAAATAATTTATTTAAAACACTCGTTGAATGTCAAGAAGATAAGAATAAATATATATATAGTATATAATAAAAATATGTGTGAAGAGGAAAAGTCATTACTTTTGGCATCTTGTGTCTCCGTTTAGAAGTATAATTTTTCTTAAAGTAAGAGATGAAACAATCATCAGAGTCAATGGAATTGCAGTCACCTAGCAACTATCTATAGAGATGATACAGAATAGAATCATTTTGATGAAAAATAACATTTTACTTCATAAACATTAACTGATTTTATATATAGAAAAAAATAATATATAAAAGACGATGGAGAACGAGACGTTTTAGTTTAAATTTTTTTTTATAAGCAAATAAAAACAAATTAAAGAAAACTCAATCGCGTATAATTAGCGAATAGGTCGTTGCTCCTTAATGACTCGAACTGCTTATTTTGTTGGGATAGGTTAATAGAAAAATCCCCAAGGATTTATACGAATCAGTCTAATAACATTGACAGACCACTACTAATCGTCGAATCTCTTCTATTACGGAGTTCCTTCAAAACTCTTTGATTAAAGAGTTTACGATCTGGAAGAAAAAAAATTTTATTTATCGTTTAATTACTTTTTTTATCTTCGAAATTGCGAATTCAAACCGACGTAAAGCGTAACTTAGATAAGGAGTAAATATTTTTAATTACGAGCAGACCAAAGGACAATTTTTTGATAACATTTTATCAATTTAAAAGATCATTTACGAACAAGAAAATTTTCTAAAAATAACTTGTAACCATTTAAATAGAAGATGCGACTCATAATTATTTTAACTTATATATAAAAGAAACATATATAGATCGATGCGAACCTTTGTACGAATATATTCCACCGAGTAACATATTTTTCTTTAAATAATTTATTTAAAACACTCGTTGGATTTCAAGAAGCCAAGAATAAAAATATATATATATATATAGCATAAAAGAATATATAAAGTACTCTGATGTTGACTTATACCGTTTGCGATAATGTCATTATGTGCTCAAGTTTTGCCGCATTTTAAATATTGTAAACGTTTTTTAGTGTTTATAATCGGATTACTTAAAATAATATTTTTGATTTTGAATTATTCTTGCTTCATTTTTAGTTCTTAAAATAATCCCATTATTTTAAATCGATTTTTTTAAAGCCATACCTGATGCTTTACCAGTTTAGGTATTACTCAAGACTGGAAACAAATTTCATTAATTTTTTTCTTATTTTTCTATCTATAAATCCGATTGTTAAATATTCACGAAAAAATATTAAATGTTTATCATACAAAAAATTCATATTATTATTATTTTTATTTTTTTGTAAATATAAAATATTTTTCAAGGCAGTGATTAATTATTCGAATTCTTTTCGTATCTTTTTTTTTTAAACATTTTTCTTTTCAGCTTGGAAATCGGATAATTCTGAACGAAAAATGAAATCCTGTTATCAATGAACGTTAATATTACGAATTCTATAAACGAATTTTTCCGTTGTTAACATGAGAATAAACAGATGCAAGTATTATTTACGATTCTATTACTTTTTTTTGTACGAAACTCGGTTTCGCATTTGGTAAGAAAAAACTTGTCTCCTAACTTCTGAAAAATGGTTATTCTAAAAAAATCTAGACACGATATTTTTTCATATCCTATGTTCTATAAAAAATCCGACTGTTAACGTCATTAATTCTGTAGATTTGGCATAAAATATCAAAATTCTCAGCGTGTTTTCGGTTTGGGTTTGTTTCCTGCTGTATAAGAATTGCGTTTATTTATGTGTATATTTATTATAATTTTTCTTAACGCTTCCTTTAAAAATATGAAAAAAAAAAACAATTCTAAAAATAATAATAATACAAAAAATAGTCTTTTAAAACAATTAAATTATTAAGTGTAAGACAATTATCATTGCTCGATAAAAAATTAAAAGATGTATATAAAAAATCTCTTAAAAGTTAATTTATACATATTCAATTTTATATAAATAATTCAATGCCAAGCCAGCATAATTCGATTCTCCAAAGAAAAATTAGTAAAGGAGAGGAAAAAAAAAGCAATTTAATCAAAATCTGAAGAATAATTCAATGCCAAGCCAGCATAATTCGATTCTCCAAAGAAAAATTAGTAAAGGAGAGAAAAAAAAAAAAGCAATTTAATCAAAATCTGATTTTTTCTTACTTTCTTCTTATTTTCCATCTAAAATAATTGGATAAAATTTTACATTTTTCCAAAGTTTTAAAGGGAATATATATGTGTATTTTTTTATCTGAAAAAATTAATAATAACTATATATTTATTCGTAAAAGTGTTAAAATTTTACCGCGTAACGACGAAGTTAACCTTTAATAAATTACTTAATTTTAATTAGTTAAGTAATTGCGTACAAAACAGAATTAACGCGGTTTAACTGCCTAGGGCATTTCGGCGATAATTGTGTTTAAGTTAACGAAACTTGTATATAAATTTATTATCTTTATTATTTAATAAAATATAATTTATTTTTTAACTGTTACAAATTAAAAAAAAAGCAGAAATGACGATAATAATTCACGAAAAAAAAAGAAAAGAAAATATCCTATAGGATAAACATTAAGTTGATTGTAAGTATAAGTGAAGTTTCCAGATTTAGGATGTTCTCTTCATCATGAATACTTCAGCAAAATGCCTACTAGATTATATATTAAGGAATTAATGCTATTAATAATTAAAATTTTAATGGGATGAATTCTGGCTCGGTATTCCTGAGAAATTAAGTATTAATGCCGAACGGTTTTGCATGGAAAGGAAGGGTTTTAAGACGCTAAAAATCGTACGTTTAAAGCGTGTTAAAAATTGGGGTAACATCTTATTAATCCCGTTGTCACGTAAATGTACTTATTAGTGTATACAATTTTTCCTTGATAGTTCTTTGTATGTTTTGAGAAAGAACTGATCGATAAAGCAAAGTCAATTTTCACAGCATTAGGCGTTGCTTCTACAAATCACCTGCTAATGAAGGGATTTTTATCTTCTACTCAACTAAGAAAAATTATACAAACTTTAATTGGAATTTTTGTAATCAAGCTGAGTAACACACCGTCCGAAATATAATTAAGTTAATTAATAATTCAACCTGTATTGATTTATATGTACGACAGAAGACGAGATGATAAAAAAATATGTGGTACAAATATTTGTTAAGAAAACATTTACCGAACTGCATGGATTATAAATAACACGTACTTGGATATTACCTTCATTCTTCAAAATTTTATAACTCGAGTGATGGGTGGATAGAAAATTAGATACTATAAAAAAATCGTTTGAAATTCTTCTCTCGCATTGAAGCCGAAAAAAAAAATTATAAGAGTACAGATATATAATTCGGAATAAAACATCGATCTATAATTCATATGCAAAACTAGATTACTGATAATAAATAATATATAATTTGTCTTTGAAATCTTAAGTAAAGGTTGAAAAACTAAAAATATTCTTTCGTGTTATACAATATTTATTTAGGTTGTTATACTGCAACAGTTACATAAAAAATTAAAAACAGAAATCAATCGAGACGGTATTGACTTATAGGCTGCAATTTGTTATTTTATAAACAGTTGTATAATTAAAGTATTAATTTTCAAAGTTAAAGAAAAAAACTCTCTTTTAAGCTCTGTGTCCATAAAAAATTGTGTAATTGTAGCGCAAATTGGTAACATGCGAGATATTCGATGCCACATACTTGATCTTTGCACTTTTATACGATACCTCCATTATATCAGAATAATGTTTGATGAGGTCGATCTAATGCTTCTTTTCTTTGTTAAAAAAAAAGACTACTGTTGTTACGCTATTAACCGTGTTTTCAGCATAAATTCGCGATAAAAATTTTGCATGGTAATGTGGCCTATTATCATATCTTAGAACGTTTAGTTTCGAAATTTATAGATGATAAAAGCGATAATTAGATGCTTAATATTTATTAACAATTTCCATGCTTTCTAAAACTTAAATTCGGTAAACATATGTAAGATAATATTCCTTGCTTCCAAAAATATCAATATTAACTCGTCTACTAAATGCACAACGTACAGTACGTAAACTGCAACCATTTCCGTCTCTTATAATTTGTTTGCTCGAAGGGCGTTTAATCTGATATTCGTTAACTTGGAACTAATCATAAGATATTTATAGACGATATTCTATGATTTTTGATAAAATTAATTAATGTAAGGATAATAATATATTTGAGACTGTTTACAACGTCTTGATCACGAGTTATAGACCGTTCTATTGACCTTACAAATCTTGGTCACTGTCAAATCCTCGTTTGACTGTATACCAATATAATAGCTTGTTTACATCGTTCAGAAATACTTTAAAATGTATTTGAAGCTTTATTACTGCATGGTACACTTACTGCATTGATTATAACATTATATATAACTCTTTAAAGTTCAAGAATGGGATCATATAATGATTATTGTATCTATATTGAATGGCATGTTAAACTAACTATACAGATATTTGTTCGGGATGTTTAACAGATCTAAAACGAATTTATTTTACTCACCACATGTTTTTCTACAAAAATATCATTTTTCAGATTATAATTTATTAAATTATTAATAAAATGAATTACAGTTAACCATATTATTTAGAGAATGAAAATCGAGTTGTTAAAAAAGATTTTAAGAACATGAGAGTTATATAAATAATAAATATGGTCATTTTGTGAATTTTATTGATAGGTTAGTGATCAAATGGAAGAAAATAAAGATAGCCAATGATTCAAAGAAATAAATTTTCCAAGTAACATATGTGAAATCTTGTTTGATTATATTTATTGGATGTTTTCTATCACACAGATTTTGTTTTTACAGTAAAGTTATATTGGATTTTGACACATATAGGAATCCCACGCTGAGAAAATTGTATTTTCTTCTATGGAATATAAATAGAGACTTACTTTAGAACTATTCTTATTTATTTATAAGAAGAACAAGAAGCTTTGTATCATATTATTAAGATGGAAAAGTTGCAGTAGATTTGAAAAAAAAAACTTTTTTAATAAATATTTGTTTTATTTATGGTAAAAAAAAATTATAATTCTTTTTGATATTTGTTTTATTTATGGTAAAAAAAAATTATAATTCTTTTTGAAGTTTATTTACATTTATAAAAATATTTTTAAAAAATGATAATTTAACTAGAGTTATGTAAAATTTAATAAAGTGAACTTCTAAAATGCGACTTTTAAATTAGCAAACTTTTCTTAAATAAATATCATCTGTTTGAACTTAAATTATGAATATTGCATTAAGAAAAGTTTCTTAACTAGTAACATTTGCTATTAGCATTCTATATTAAGGATATATTTGAAAACTAAGTCTTTAATGACAAACTTTACGCTATCTGGAAACATATTAAGGAGTTCGCGTCATACTTATAATTTCCTATTTCCTATTCAAAATGCGCTTTATGTATTACAAAAAATAAGTTAACAAGATTTTTTTTTTCAATTGATATTCTCATTTAAAAGCAAATTGCAGTGTCAAGTACTTAATCTTTTATATGAGAGACAATAGAGAAAATTTTCGTTAATCCACTCTTCTTATAGCAACTTCTTCTTTAATGATGTCGACGTCAAAGAACCGTCATTATTGTCTGATGATTCTCATTTAAAAGCAAATTGCAGTGTCAAGTACTTAATCTTTTATATGAGAGACAATACAGAAAATTTTCGTTAATCCACTCTTCTTATAGCAACTTCTTTAATGATGTCGACGTCAAAGAACCGTCATTATTGTCTGATATCTTTCATTATTTCTTTAAACATTTTACTACAATTTTATGACAAAAAATAATTATTTTGTTTTGATTTTTAATAATTATTTTTAAAAATATTTTTAATGAGAAGTGCACCAAAAGAATAATAATAATGATGATGATAATTTATAAAGAAGTTTCAATAACTTTAATTCTAACTGCATTGTAATTTATAATCATTATGCCTATATATAAAATAAGTTTAATAAAAATATTTTATCACATAAAACTTAGAAAGAAGTTATAAATTATCTGTAAGATATGCTTCGATGATGATTATGCTTACTCTATAGATATATGTTTATAAATAATAGATATATATTAAAAATATATATACAGTATAGAGATAAATTTACATATTTTGTTATAATTTCAACTCTCATGGTGAAGTCTTATAACTAAGGAGTGAAAATCTATCAATAGTTGATGCGAATAAATCCATTTTTCCCTTCGAATGACTTATAAATGATAGAAAATACCGTATATTTTAGATTTAATATGCACAATCTTTTTTCTATTGTTGAAAACTCATACAGTACTGTATATTAAATTTTCGATATGTTTTTGGAAATAGGATAACCAGAAGTAACATTTACAGTATTGCGTAGGTTGTCTTCTAAAAATAATTTTCAGACAAAACTGTGATGGACAAAACAGAAAAAAATTAAGTTATGGCCATTTCCAGATAAAAACTGTAATGATATAAAATTTTTAAATCAGTCTAATATTGTTACTAAGCATATGTTCGGGGAAAAAACTATAAGTACATGTTGCATACGAATAAACTAAAAAGAAAAATTGTCAAACTACAAAACAATTCAGTTCAGTTGTAATGATAGGAATTGTTTATACGGATGAATTATATTCATTTAAATCAGTAAAATTTTGCAGCAATAATACGCATCGAATGGAAAATTTAATTGAAGGACTCTTAGGAATCGGTAGCGATGTTGCTTGTGAATTTTGCTGCTGGTATATAGTGATAATTTATAATTAAAGTACTGAATACAGTTATATTAATAGTAAAAGTTTTGTTTGTCGTGTAAAACATGTGACAAACAAGACGATAAGAATCCTTGGAGCTTTAAATGCATATCATTTCATTGAGTAGTGTTTTAAGAAATTTTAACAATTTGAACAAACATTGGATTTAATTTTAGAAACATTAGATCTTTAAAATAATCGTTTCATTCATAAAAATCATTCAGCATTCTTTTCATGTTTATAGATGAAGAAAATCTGTAAACATTCTTTCCTCAATGGTCTCCTCCAGACTGAAACATTTTCTGATGATCTTCATCTAAGCATGACAAGTTAAAAAAAAATTACAGTCAACATATAATTTAAATTCTCGCAATCGAAGATATTAACAACTTACACTTTCTGACGTCTTTAAAGATATTTTAATATTTTAATGCCGAATTTTAATTAATTGCTAAATTTTTTATAAGTAATGTAAGAAGAAGAGTAAAACGTTAAAAAATCTTTATTTTTCTACCTTATAAATATTAAATATGTTTATTATTTACAACGTAAAGCTTTCATTATTATGTAAAATTCATTAAGTTTAACATTTTGAAACTACAGCAATATTGCCATCAACACATAATTTAATTATTAATACATCTTTATAATTAATTCTAAAGCTTTCTACGGCTGATGTTTATGTCAAATTTAAACTTATTAATGTTTCTATTACTTGCATTAACTATGAATAATGTAAATATATAGTAAGCCTATACTTTCGATTATCCGGGTTAATGGAGTTTGGCTACGGACGGATAATCTGATATATATCTTAGAAATAATTTTATGAATAAAACAAATCAAAGAAAATAAAGCACAAACTTGCACGAATAATCGAGATTACACTATAAATTTTTGTTTCTATATATTTATGTTTATAAACAAGATGTTTACTTATAGAAACGAAAGAAGGAAGTATGTATATGCAGCAATGGATAAAAACACAAATGATGGTGATGATGCTAAAAAATTAAATAATAATATTAACCTAACCGCACAATATCTTGTTTTAGATCCTTTTTTACAGAAAACTAAAGAGTTGCTTGCATTGCATAAAAATGAAGCTAGGATTATCACAGGGCTACTTACAGGTCACTGTCATCGTAGAAGGCCTCTTCACTTGATTGGGATTGCTGATAGTTCCAATTATAGATGATGTCAAAGAGGCGATGAAATTCCTTTCCTTCTTTTGTATGAATGTGTAGTCCTTTTAGGGCTAAGGTATGATCTTCTATGATCTTGAACTCTAGAAGATACTGCATGGAAGATCTTTTTGCATTTTCCTTCAGAGAAGATCTTTTTACAGTCCATTGAAGAAGATACTGTTGATTAAGACAGGACTTTTTATGGGATGATCCTGTTGGGGGCGCAGAACAGACTGGTAATCGCAATGTAGATTGTAGATTTAGGAAAGGGGGATGTTTAAAGCCCTCTTTCCTACAGTTTACAATCTACAACCGCAAAATAAAACTTTTATTTAATAAAATATTTATAAGATAAATTATTAAATATATAGAAACATAATTCCGATAATGACTTTTCCCGATTCTTTTTACAGAAACCTTTCTCCTCGTTACCTTGTTAATCGTATTAACTTTTAAGTCTCGAATAAAAATCATATAAAAGCATATTCTATAAATAAACTTTTATACGATTATTATTTCAGTGAAAGAAAACTTCTTGATTAATTATTTAAATATTTTATTACTCTTTAAGGATTGTCATTAAACATAAACATTTTCAGAAATCTTTATTATAATTATTATTAAAATAATTTTTGAAAGAAGTATGCAATAATAATATTTTATTATTTCCGGTAAAAATTTTGTTTACTCGTTAAACATAATAATTTACTGTAAATTTACCTGAAAATTTTTAAGTCTCGAATAAAAATCATATAAAAGCATATTCTATAAATAAACTTTTATACGATTATTAATTCAGTGAAAGAAAACTTCTTGATTAATTTTTTAATATTTTATTACTCTTTAAGAATTGTCATTAAACATAAACATTTTCAGAAATCTTTATTATAATTATTATTAAAATAATTTTTGAAAGAAGTATGCAATAATAATATTTTATTATTTTCGGTAAAAATTTTGTTTACTCGTTAAACATAATAATTTATTGTAAATTTACCTGAAAATTTTTTATTAAGATTTGGTATTAAAAATTAAAGAAGTGCTTCTCCAAACATTTTAAAAATATTCTTTAGTTAATGCATGTATTTTTTAGATAATGTTATTTTTTAGTATTTTTTAGATAATGTATTTTTAATCTGTTGATTTGTTTTCAGCAATCGTTCTTGTATTTTTACTTAAATAAATAATAATTAGTACATTTTAAAGCCACTTAAAATTAATTTTCTGGAGAATAATTTATATATTTTTAGACAGAAAACAAAATTCTTCGAACATTTTTAGAAAATATATATTTTTGTAAACGACGAAACTAAAATAAAATTTTTCAGCAATCGTTCTTGTATTTTTACTTAAATAAATAATAATTAGTACATTTTAAAGGCACTTAAAATTAATTTTCTGGGAAATAATTTATATATTTTTACACAGAAAACAAAATTCTTCGAACATTTTTAGAAAATATAGGCCTATATTTTGGTAAACGACGAAACTAAAATAAAGTAATAATAAAAATAAAAAATACATTAAACGAATTTAATTTAGTGTAACTAAATAACTTTGTTTATATCTTTTAAGATTTACACAAATTAAAATACTTAGTTCTTTATCTGGAAGAGAAAAATAATTAACATGAGAGTAACGCTTTAGAATTCTTTATCAGAACTGAGAAGTTTAGAAAACAAATTAAGAAAGATTTAAAAGTATCAGTAAAGCAATTTAATTCATAATGAAAATACTCACAAGGGTGGATTATAATTCATTCATTTAATTATCGCATTCTAAAAATACTCTTCGCACGAAATTATACCGCGCTTAAGAATATTTAAATTTGTCGAAGAATTTAAATTATTTAAAAAATAATAATAATAAAAATAATGATTAATAACTTAATCAAAACAAGAAATAAAATTATTTATTCTGTACAACTGGTGCGGATTTTATAAATAGGCATAAGAGAGTGTAATGGTCAAAGGTCGATGCCCAGACATCTAGAAAGCTTAATGCAAGATAATATCATTGAAAGCAACAGTAACCAATAACGTTAGATCCAATCTCATTAATTAACTGTCAGTTTGAATCAGCATTCCTCTGTTGTCGATTCGAGAAATTCATCCAAGTTTAAAATATGGGATCAAAATTCTGAAAAGTTTCTCAAATGCCATCTTCTATATTTTGACTAACAGAATAAAAAGTATATAATTAATGTTTGAATTTTATTTAATAATTTAGTCATTAAGTGTGATGTTTAATTTGATTTATATAACATTATTATCTGTATTTATGGTTTTAATGAATTAAGATTTAAGATGCTTATATCAAACTTTAGTTTTTGAATATTTATTATTGGAATATAAACCATGTTATGGTGAGTTGCTTTACATAGGTTAATATAAGTATACATGATTTGAACGACTTTATTATTCATTAAAACTTTAAAATATTTTATGAAATAATTGAAAGTTTCTATAATGTGGGACTATGATTAATTTTTAATTCAAAAATTAAATATTCTGAGCATATATACAGCATAAACATCCTTATAATGGTCTTTGGTAACTGGTGAGCAGTCTTTTTCGGTTTTCTTAATTATTTCTAATAAATATTATATATTTTTAAATATTATTTATATCCCTGAATGCAATTCTTTGAATCCAAAGTAAGCATTTTTGGGTTTAAATGCTTTCCAATTTTGTCAGAGATGTGATAGATTATATACTGTATTTATAAAATTAAAAATTAATGTAGTAAGTTAATTCTCATCAGTTGCAAGAAATTTAGTAAAAATTTGTTGAGAAATTAAGCCATGATGATATTATCATTGATGAGATGTTCAATTACGTTGCATATTCTCGAGTCATTTTCTCAGAAGATGATTCCAGAATATGTTTGGAGGAAGAACATCTGATCAATCACTGATAATGAAATTAAGTTTAGATTATTATTTAAATGATTAATAATTTATCGATAAATGTTGACAAAACAAAATAATTTATACTTGTATTAAGAGTATCCGAGATAAAGCATTTTTGTCATTATGGATGTTTAAATGTCTAGTCTAGAGTCAATAGATCAAAAATTTAATGAACTTTTCCTCAGATAAACGTTGATTTACCTTCATTAATATTTTTTAGATTTTATAAATCCATATAGCATTGAGCCAATTGATCATTATTTGATTTGTTTATTTACGCATTTAAAAAAAGATCTGCTCTTTTCTTCATATAGTTCTTGTAGATTTGTTCATAAGCATTCTTAGCTTTATGCAATCGTTGAGTCCACGTTAATTCTCGATTCCCTAAAGATCTTCGGTCGACAAAACTTTTACATATTTTTTATTTCTCAATTTTCCTCTAGATTATTGACCGTATCCAATACCAACTACGTTACTTTTCGTGAAAATTGTCTTCTTAAGAAATATTATACAAAATTCAAAGTTCTCATCAGAGAAATTTCTCCCTATAGGAGAGGAGATCTTGTTCTCTAAATTGCCTCATTAAATCGATTCTAATAGGAAAATTCTTATCATAATCGCATATTTTTCTATAATTTATAATCGTTAAAAAATTAATATGTATCATTTTTATGTTTAATTTTAATATAGAACAATGATAAATTTTATATTTTTGATATGCGTCTTTTACGATCATAAAATAATGTGATTATTCTATAATAAATAAAATAAAAAATATTTCAAAATTTATAATTAATTTCATTAGTACTAATTAATTATTATTATTTTTTAAATTCAATTTAAATTAAATTGAGTTTTATTTATTTATTTTTACTCTACTTAATGAAACTGCTGGGATTAAGCAGTTCATTCCCAGTTGGATATAAATAAAGAATTTTCGAGATATTTAGAAAGTCTGTTTAGTCTCTTATATAATTATGCTGTTCATCAAAAAAATAATAAAATCCTCCATAGAAATGATCGCAAACTTGTTGAATCAGCAATTTTTGTCTGTTTTAACAACTCGACATGTTATCGACTTGTTATATCTGTGGGAGGTATTAGAATGCAGGGTGGTAGAACAGTATGTGTCCTGAGTTTTCCTTAGAAATCCAAGTTTGATTGCTTATTTTTAATACATTATTTGTCTTCGTCGTATTCTATATAAAGTCAGTTAGTTAATAGAGATATACTTAATTTTACGTAATTCTTAATTGATAAGAAAGATCTTTGTAAACGTAGGAATTTTGAAAGATAGGACAAAACTGTTTATATCAGTTTTGAAAGTTTTTTTATTTATAAAAATTTATGTAATATAATCAGAAAATTAATTCTTTATATTAATAAACATTTGCAGCGAAATTATAAGTTTGTTTGTCAGCTTGAATCGCACAGAAAACCAAAAAATACTGAAAAATTATTTTCAGCAGACAATCTTATTCAATAAAGAATTTTGTGTCAGAAGAATGCTTCTGAAAGCAAGCAAATTTTTTACTGTTTCTAAAAAATTCATTTTATAAAAATTTTCTTTCTAGATACAATATATTTATTATTTTTTTGATGAACAGCATAATTGTATATATATAGGTAGGGTATCTTGCCCCACCTTATGATATATATATAGTACGGTGGGGCAAGATAGGTCATTGGAAAAGACAGTTCGACGCCATGTTCTCACTCCTCACATATATTTGAGTGTTGAAGTTTAGTTTATATGAGGTACTATATATACGCTTTAATTTCAAATTGTTTGTTTATATTTATCATTCCAATTAAAATAAATTTTATAATTTTTGGGCATATCGATATTTCTTTTTGCATTAAAATATAAGTTATACCCCTACCAGAATAATGCTGTAATAAAATATATAATGAATTCATCTAGAATATTATATAGCTAAGATACTTTTATACAAAAATCAGCATGCTCTCTTACACTCATTTTGATTTAGGATATGTATATTGTAGAAAGTGCAAGATGGTTGATGACCAATCTTGTCCAACCATTTTACTTTTCCAATTTACTCAAAGCTTGATGGTTTTATTACAAGATTTAATGATGATTCTCGATTTAAATTTTACTGTTATTTTGCTATTGTTGTAATTTTATGTACCAATTAATATTTTTAATTATTATTATTTTTTAATTAGCTATGAAATAAATATTAATCCCATTGAATAAACATTGTCCCATCTTGTCCATTCCTCATTTCTGGGTAAGATAGTTTAACTGACATGCTATTATAATTTTTTTAAAGACTCACTTTTTCTATTAAATAACAATTTCAATACCAAAGTGTTCATTAATAATGGTATTTTCTATTTGTAAAATTTATAAACTTTTTGCACAAATATTTATGATTTTATAACCTAAAGTCTAAAAAAATGACTTTTTTTGGCCTCATATTCTTCTATATAGTCTCAACATGCTTAATAATGTCTTGGTTTTAGTCCAAACATTCCATATGGTTTGAGAATAAGGCTATTTTAAAAATTCGATTTACTAAATATATTAAAAATAATTTTTTTCTCATTTTGCGCTGTTTACATCAGACTTTTTTGAATTCTAATTTATAAACGTAATAAAACTGTCAAAAACAAACTTATATATCCAAAAATTGATTTATTTTATAGAAATACTCAAAAAATTTCAAATTTTTTTTTGCCAAAACACTTTCATTTTAAATCAGAGTCTATGGTCGGCAGGATATCCGAGAATTTCTTTTTTGTGGCTTTCACTCACTTTCAATTTTCAATCCAGTGCTACATTTTATCTGATTGGTCTTTAAATCTACATTTCATCCTATTTATTATTATTATTAAAGTATAAGAGAAGGTTTTAAGTTTATACTCGATGCGATTTTTCGAGATAGGTATTTATACCCAAAAGCTAATAAATTTAGTTTGATACTTTACTGCAAGAAGTGCTGTGTTTTTATTTATTCAAGTTGTCTATACTAAAAGTAATTAAAAATAACTATCTATTATATAAACAATAGTAATTTTTTGCTATGTGTAAGCTATGTTATAAATGTGTCTGAGAAAATATTTCTTCATACTATAACTTGTTTAAAAAAAAAAATTGTTTTTATAAATATCAAATATATTCAGTATGGTCATAAATTCCCACATACGGGTTTTGCTGCATAACTTTTTATTTAAGAATAAATTTAATAATTCTCTATGACATTAAAGACATATAAAAATAAATTAAAAATATTAGATTGGTCACTCAAAGATGCAGTTGCTTGCTTTGGTGCAGTTGTGTAATCTCAAATGGCCAGAGAAATTTCCTTTGGAGAGTTTGCTTTATGCAAACTCTCAGAAACTCCTCCTTTAAGCAAGCTCTTCTGGGAGTTTGGATCCTCCATGTGGATATGTCATCATTGTTATATTACATCTGCTGGGAATGAGCTTTTTTCGAATCCTGAGGATCTGAAGAAAGCCTATTCCCAGAGGAGAGCTTTCTTCAGAACAACAACACTGCTGTGGGTCTTGCACACACCTTTTGCTCTAATTTCAACCATATTCTGTAATCTAGTGGATTCAGACCTGAAGATATACAGACCATTTTTCACTGGAGATAAAGTTGGGAAGGTGTTGGGTTAACCACCTCTGGGCAACTATGGCCTTCTGTGACAGAGCAGTGTCTTGTTGAAAGGACCAGTTGATATGATTAAATATACCAGTGTTCAGCGGCTTTATAATCAGTTCTAAAATTTCTTCCATGTAGTTCTTTGTGTTCAATTTCACTCTCTACAGTACACAAAATGCAACTTAGCCTTTCCATGCCAACTGATTCTACACCACACCATCAATGAAATTGGATTATGGATCCTAGTACTTTTTTCAAATCTCTGGGAAACTCTTCTCTTGACTTAGCATAAACACAGTTGTTTTGCTTATTAAAAATTTGCTCAACAGTGAAGATTTTCTCATAAATGAAAAGAATATTTTTGTAGCCACCACCAGCATACAGCTTCAATATGCTTGACTTCTCTTGACTCAATTCTTTTTTTGATGAACAGTTAAAAAATGGTGTCCCTCACTTTAATCCATTGAGTGTCTTTGCCATGAAAAGATAGCAAGATGGTGAAACAAAAAATGATAAAAACAGTAAAATAATGATATAAATAAAATTCAATTCTGAATTATAGAGTGGAGCTATTGCAGCGTGGTTTTTTTGCTTTTATTGGATGGAAACAAACTATTATCAGTTATCAACTGAAATTGAGCACAATTATTGCTTATCAACTGAAATTTATAACAATTATTGTTTATCAACTGAAATTGAACAATTATTGCTTATCAGTTGGAATTAAACAAAATTATTATAAAGTATAAAAATTGAAATTAAACATAATAATGCATAGTAACTGAAATTGAACATAATTACGAAATTAAAATTATTATTATTTTACGAAATGAATAAAACTGAACTACTGAAATTAAATAGTCTATATTTATTTAAATAGAAGTATTAAAATGAGCAATTTTAATAGAACGAAAGACATTTTTTTTAATAGGATATACACCATATATTAAACTGAAACTGTATTTTTTTTTCTTATTTTTAAAAAATACTGGAAAGTAATCATATCAAGATAATTACAAAAATTAATAAAAAAAAGTAATCTATTTTTTCTTATATTAAAAAACAAAAATTCTTTAATTTAACTAATGACAATAACGATTTTTTAAAAATTCAAAAAATTTAAAGAAAAAATGTTTTTTTATTTTATTTTTTTAAATACTGTACTGGAGAGTATTCGTCGTGGTTTGGAAGTTAATATAAAAATTGTCAAAGACTTGACTAATGTGTTTTATATATGTTCTCCATCTCAATAGTTGGCATACCTGGTTGAAAGTTAGGAGAATCTCAATATGCAATTGATTTCCGTATACTGAAAATAGCTTCACGTTCATGCAAGACACGATTATATCACCAAGACAGGATTTCGGTACTTGCTATCAGTAGTATTTTCCGTCTTGACTGATAGTACCTTGCAGAAATTATAAGGAAATAAGAATCTAGGAATGCGGATATCCACAATCACCTTGTCACCTGCTGATCTCTGACCAATGAATTGCCTGTCTATGAAGCTTAGAAGCTTCAGCCATTTGTCACTCCTGCACTTATTTGATATCGCTTCTTCTCCATTCCGGAGAGAATATTTAAGGATATTTGTAACGCAAATGCCATATTTTTTTTATCAATAACTTATCTTTGTAAATAAATAAATAAAAATCCATTCAGTCATTCAGATTTAATCAGTTAACCATTTTATATTCATGCAGAAAAAATTAAAAAAAAAAAAAAAAACAAGAGTTCTCTTGCTATTTGCTTTACGATAAAATAATACTTTACTTAAATTAATATTTTGATTTATTTTACCAAAAAATTAAAAAATTTACTGGAATTTTCTGCCTTAAAACTGATAAAATAATACTTTACTTAAATTAATATTTTGATTTATTTTACCAAAAAATTAAAAATTTTACTGGAATTTTCTGCCTTAAAACAAAAAAAAAAAAAAATGTTTAATTAATTTCGAAATTTTGTTACAGTCTCCTAGACACAAAACAAAGCTAATTTACAACGAAATTTCTCTTTTTCTCACTTTCTTCATCTATAAAATTCGATTAAACATAACTAAATTAATATTATTGATCGACATTTTCAACCTCTAAAAATGAAAAATTATTTATTTTTTAACCTTTATACGATATATCGTATCGATTTTTCGGTTATTAAATTAATTTAAATTTGATTCTGTCTACAGGTAAATATTAATAAACATACACATATATAAATTTTTTTTTTTTAATTTAAAAAACTATACAAATGCATTTTTTCGAATGGGAAATTTTTTAATAATTTTATTTTTTTGTGAAAGACAGGAATTTTATTTAACTGAAAAACAGGAAAAGAGAAAAAAGAAAGAAAGAAAAGCTGAGATTGGAACCTTAAAATTATTTTTCTGCATCTTGTGTAAGATATTGGTTGTTGGAATTTTTTCCCTTTCTTTATACAAAGAAGCCAAACATCATGACACTTGTATGGCCTCAAGTGCAATGTGTCAAAGAAGTCCTTTTGATTATAGTTCAATAGCAGGACTTCTTTCCAATCAATTCTTTGCTGTAGTTGAAGTAAACGTTCCCAACAGATTTTTATGTTGCACATGAATATAAATTTAGTTCTATTGCCATTGTTGGAAGTGATGTTAATCTATACATATATACAGAAAGTTTTATTTTGAATAATGTATAGGAGAAACGTATATATACGATATATACATTTCTTTATCTAGAAGAATTTAGTTTATGGATGGATGCGTCGATATCGCGTCGATTCCCATAAAACATATATGAGGATTTTATTCTCTTTTTTTAATATCTGCAAAAGCTTTTAAATTTTAAAGTGACGATGATAGGTACGGAGACGAGAAAAATAGGTAAAATTGTTTACAGATCCTGAAATTTATAGTCGAAGAATGCTAATATGTCACTGTTGCTACATCGCGTTGTTTATCACGTCAACACTTCAGTTAATGCTTTTTTCCTAAAATATAAGATTATTTTATGATTAAAAATTTAATAAATAATGATTGCTGAAAGTAAAAGCGAAGTATTTATTTAATTATAAATAATAACTGCTATAAATAAATTGGCAAGACCGTATTTTTTGTCATGTCGCGCGAGTAATCGCGTCGCGTCGTTATAATTAACGTCCTATTAACTCAGACGTTTTTCGAGAGGTTACTGTTGTAATTATTTTAATAATTGTGTTAATAATGATAAATAATAAACCTGACACAGATTTTTTTGTTATGCTATTGCTATTTTTGCTAAATCTTTCGATTGTTAAGTAAGCGAAATCTAGCGACGCGCAATGCGATGCGAATATCGAAAGCAGTTTTACTGACTTTAATTAATTAAAAATTTCGAAATATTTTGTATTTTTGGGGTTTGTTATTGATTGCCGGTTCAAAAAATATGAGTGGAATAATTAAATAAGCCATAATAAATTTTTGAAAATCAACAGAGATGCGCGACGCGACTGGCGCTAGTTCGCTACAGCCAGTTAGCAGTGTTGAATGGCATGATTTACATCTTTTCGGCGATCGTTTTCTATTCTAGGCGTCATTGTTAAAACGTGTAGGCATCTTGACGTGGCCATAACATTTTATCCGCTTTAGTATTTGTAGTTTCAATCCGGATCAGCTTAAGTCAGACGTGTAACATCGGATTAACGTCGTTTCCAATTGCTTAAATTGCATTAGCAAGACGAAGAGGTGAAAACAACTGAACCAAGTTGTTATAATTGAATGGTAGAATTGAAAATTAGTTTATTTGACGGCGTGAAGATGTAGTAGTTTGATTATTTATACAAAAATAAAATACCTCTGAGATTTGTTGAAAGTTTGAAACAAAAAAATTAAAAGAAAAATTGGCTTTCCTGTTAATTTCTAATGGGCAATTAGTTTATTTGACGGCGTGAAGATGTAGTAGTTTGATTATTTATACAAAAATAAAATCCCTCTGAGATTTGTTGAAAGTTTGAAAAAAAAAAATTAAAAGAAAAATTGGCTTTCCTGTTAATTTCTAATGGGAAATTTTTATCTCCATGATTTACTGATTGAAAACTGTTCAAAATTACGACTTTGATGGAGTTAAACTTTAGTTATAGTCGCTGAACTGTCAACTATACGAAACTTGCTCTTTTCTCGGTGTTTTTATGAGTAAAAGTCCATGTACTTGGCTAAGTTTTCGCTGTATGCATTCAGCTAATCTTCAACTGTGTACATGAAAGAGTGACTAATATTCAACCCGTTACTCACTCACATATTGAGAAAAGTTGTAAGGATTTTGTTTCTAATGTTTTGTGAACATTCGAAGATAAATTGCACTGGCTCTAGAAATTACTTTTACACACGTTACATCGCTACACATTAATCGTATTCAAAGTTTGTTTAGCGCTTTTATCGATGTATGTGCAATAAAAAAACTCCACATTACTGGAGCCACGGATTTATTCTTTACTTTTTAAATTTGTCGTTGCACTCGGATGCAGCAACACACATCCAATTAAACCCATTTTAATTGGGCGGAGGTTAATGTTTCATTTTGTCACCGTAACCGGAAGGAATCCTAAAGAGGAACATTATACCAAATTGGGCGCATCTAGATATATTTATGCGATTTCTGAACCTATTTGAGCGGAGTCAAAATCCAGATAAATTAGAATAAATTGGCAATTCGGTATAGCAACGTGACGCCTAGCACCTCATCCAATCATCCCATTATGTACGCTCTATTAATTATTAAAACCATCATCTCAAAACGGTAAACATGAATGTCATGCTGTCAACCATGTTGAAATTGCATGCAGGAGGTAAGAAGGAAAAGCAAAAGCAAACATTATTATGCCAGAGAGATCGGTGATCCGGACATCTGCTGGCGACAATCTTGTCAGAGAGTATTAACAATTTCTTGCTAGGAGACACAAGAAGAAGAAGAAAAAAGAAAACTATCTCAAAACCCAACAGGGATTTGTTTGTTTATCAAAAGAAAGAAGATTATATTCTCTTTAATATTTCACTTGAATAAAAATTTACTATTCAATATTTATTAGATAAATGTTTTAAATCTCTAAAAGTTGGAGACTAACTTTAGCATTTTGGCTCTTTAACAGATTATAAAACAAAAAAAAAGAAGCAAAAATATATTTATAGATAAGATGCGAGCTTAATGGTTTATAAGGGACTTGATGACACTTTAAACTTCCTCAGGGAATGGCTGAAGTATTTGTGAATTAAAATAATAGCGAAACATTCCTCCCTTGACACTTTATATAAATGTTCTCATGTAATTTAGCAAAAAAATAAGTGGAAAAAACACTTGATTTTCTGATTAGGAGTTCGCGCTCTGCGTATATGTATATATTGCTTAGGTTAATAGTTTCTCAAACCTTTCATTGATAAGTCTGACATTAAAAAATAATTAATTTAAAGATTTAAAACGTTCTTGATTAATTTTAAGTGAAAATTTTTATTCTATTTAATTGTTTTAATTAAAAATAACAATTTTTTTTTGGTAGAAATTAATCGAGAAAGAGAGAGAGAGAGACAGAGAGAGGAAAAAAAAAAGAAAACCTGGCGAATTTTTTAAATATATATATTTTTTCTTTCCTAGTTTTTAAATTGAAAAACAATTTAATTATTATATATTTTTTGTGGGGGTGAATTTTGAAAAATAACGAGATAAAAATTAAATTTATTAAATTTATTTAATTTTAATTAGGTTAGTAAACAAATTAATGTTCTCAAATTTGGCGTGTAAGTTATTTTATTATTATTATTTTTTTTTTTTTGGTCTGTGTGTGCTGATTAAAAATTCAGAAAAAGTAAAAAAAAAATGGAAGAAAAAAAAAGAGAGAAATAAATCGTGTAATTTTTACTTAATTTTTGAAATTAAATTTGGAGAGTTAATAGAAATAAATTATTTTCTTTTTTTGAGAGAGTGACATCAAAATTTTAAAAGATAAAATTATTTAATTAATTGTGGATAATTTAATTCATTTACAGAAGTTAGTAAGTACCATTAACGATAAGGATAATTTAGTTTGGGGATTAAAAACTTTTTTGTGCCAATGCTTATCTTTTTATCAGTTTACAAAGAAAGTTGTCATCAAGATAAAGATATGAATGCATACGCAATGATAATTAAAGAAAATATACTGATGCCTTTCAACATGCATTAAAAGTACAGTTGCATCAGTATCTTTAAGTAAATACTGTACTAAGAATGTATGAATGATTTATGTTTTCTACGTACAGTAAGAAGGTATAAGTGCACTGATGCCTTTAAGTAAGAAGTATGAATGCAGATAATCTTTCGGCATAGAGTCAGATGCCCATAAATATATCCTAAGAATATATGACTACATTGACTCCTTTCAGTAACAAGTATGAATATACTGATGCCTTTCAGCATGTAGTGGGAATATACGAATGCGTTTATGCCTTTAAGAATGCATTAAGAACGTATGAATTCATTGATGCCTTTACAAATATACTAAGAATGTGTGAATGCTCTCCATGTACAGTAAGAAAGTATAAATGCACTATGCCTTTAAGTAATAAGCAGAAGATAATAGCATATAGTCAGATGCCCATAAATATAATCTAAGAATATATGACTACATTGATTCCTTTCAGTAAGAAGTATGAATATGCTGATACCTTTCAGCATGTAATAAGAAAACATGAATGCATTAAAAAACGTATGAATGCATTTATGCCTTTAAGAATATCCTAAGAATGTATGAATACACTGATGCATTACCTCATATAGAAAAATGTTATGAATGTCATGGTGTCTTTAAGCAAGAACTAAGAATGTACGAATTATTGATGCTTTCCAGCAAGTAGTAAGATTAAATAAATACAAAATGCTGTATTTATTAGTAGCATATACTAAAAATATATGAATGCAATCGGTAAGGAGAACAGAATGTATTGATGCCTTTCCTTTTGGAATGTACTAAGAAAGTATGAATCCACTGATGTCTTTAAATAAGAAGTAAGAACTTATTGATGATGCCTTTCATGTATTAAGAAAGTATAAATGCATTGATGCATTTTAGCATACAGAGAAAAGGTATAAATGCACTGATATCTTCCAACAAATAGTAAAAATATGAGCTGATGCTTTTAAGCATGTACTAAGAATTTACAGATGCATTGATGATTTAGAGCCTTCTTCCTATATAAGAACACAAAATGCATCATTCAGTTACAGCTCTCAGTATGGAATAGGTATATTTACATAGTGCAGATGCTGCTTGCGTATTTTCTACTTGTTGAAAGGTAAGAAGCACGAAAGAAATGATGTTTATAAGTAAGAATTGCGAATGCACTGATGTCTTTCAGCATGCATTAAGAAAGCATGAATGCACTGATATCTTTAAGCATGTATTAAAAATGTATGAATGCATTGATGCTTATATAAGAGGTGCTGATATCTTCCAACAAATAGTAAAAATATGAGCTGATGCTTTTAAGCATGTACTAAGAATATACAGATGCATTGATGATTTAGAGCCTTCTTCCTATATAGGAACACAAAGTGCATCATTCAGTTACAGCTCTCAGTATGGAATAGGTGTATTTACATAGTGCAGATGCTGCTTGCGTATTTTCTACTTGTTGAAAGGTAAGAAGCACGAAAGAAATGATGTTTATAAGTAAGAATTGCGAATGCACTGATGTCTTTCAGCATGCATTAAGAAAGCATGAATGCACTGATATCTTTAAGCATGTATTAAAAATGCATAATACATGAATTATGCATTTGATGCTTATATAAGAGATGAATGACATGATGCTTATATAAGAGGTCCGAATATATTGATGCTTATATAAGAGGTCCGAATATATTGATGCCTTTAAATAAGGCTGTGGCTATACCCTCCATATGAATAGAGAAGAAAAAGAAGAAGAAGAAGATGATGATGATGCCTTTAAGAAGATATTTATAATGAGGAATATTATACAGAAGCAAGTTTATTTTGAATATCATTAAAATACAGTATATTTGTGTTAAAACACTAAGAACAAGCAATTTTCTCATGAATTGCATCATCGAAATCTCAAATTGAGGAAAATTAACAGTAAGATCTGTATGTATGATTAAGTACAGGAATATTATTATATTCAAACTGGAATAATTTACATTATATATTCTTCTGCAGGAATAGACAGAATAAAAAATTTTTCTCTCACAATTTATAATAAAACTTGCAAAATTATTTCCTTAACTATTTAAGTGTTTTTCTTCCGGTTCTTCATTTGCATATTCTATGAATGCTTAGTACATCATACGCACATTATGCAAATCGGACTGTTTTCCCAATATTCGCGGTAAATCCTCTTAGTATTTTCGAATCAATCTTACCAGTTTCTCATGATACTGATCGTGACTTACATCTCGATGATGGGAAACACATATATTACTAAGAAGAATGTTCGATACGAGTAAAGTTGAAGATTTTCGCCATCGCACCATCTCAGAAAGTTCCGACAAAAACAAACATTTATATTAGGAATTTACATACAAATAGAAGAATAAATGATCTTTTTGTTGTATAGTCCATTGATATATTCAGAAATACATCCTCTCCAGAAATTAAAAAATAAGAAAAAAAAACAAGTAGTAGTAACAAGTTTTAATCAGAACTTTGAAAATTAATAAAGGTATTAAAAGAAGTAATATCAAACTTTACACATAAAGGGGTAACTTTTAATAAATCCAAAGTGTTTGTGATTTAGGAATAAAGAAAAAAAAACGAGAAATTTCCTGATTAAAATGAGGAAAGAGGAGGAAGAGAGAGAGAGACGTCGTTGAAGAACAAGCAGTTTAGTAATCAAATTAAAAAGGAATTCCAAAATAGGTTTTCGTGTGACACGATCCTCGTGTGAATAATTCATTTTTGGTTAACTGCTTGTCTGTTGGTGCAGAGGTGGCAAGTCATTAGGGTAGAAGTTCAGTATTGAGCAAACTGACAAAATAAAAAGAGATTAGATGCAATTTGATGGAAAAAATAATAAAAAAGAAGAAGAGAGGAAAAAAAAACAAGAATGTGGAAGGAAACATCTAACTTAAAAATATTTTCTTTAAAGTTTATGCACTTCTGATATTCTTTGTTTTCTTGATGTAGTTCGACTTTTACTTGATTAAAACTTTAAAACTCAGTTATCAATTAAGGATATTGTGTTGAGTTTTGATAAAGGATTTTCATCTTTCTCTCTCGCTGTTTTCCATAATTTAGAATATTTTTTTTAAAAAAAAAAAAAACATCCTTTAAGAGGATGAGTTAATTAGAAAATCTCTTTTATTCATTTTCACGGAACACCTTTTGTTTAGCCGGCTTTTCAATAATTTTATTAAGAATTTTCTGCATCTACAGAATGGTTTGCAAAATTGTAGTGCCTCAAATTGAGGAATGTATCCTTACAGAACTAGACGAGAAAGCTCGCTAGACGTGCATAAATTATAAATTATATCCTTTTATAGCATCACGCCAGCTCGTTAACACATCACCAAAATTAAATCTCGATTCAATGCTTCAATTTTCCAATTATAATCTAAATTCCTAACAATCGATTACAAGATTAAAGAATTGCTCTCGCTACGATTGGATATTTTTTGGGGGAAGATAAAATATTGCAAGGAGGAATTTCATGCAATTTTTGCTCGTTAGAACGAAAGGAATTCATAAATCAATGGTAAATTTGTTCAAATTTAAACATTTACAATGCAATTGGTACTAGTCCATTAGGAGCCATCTGTGCAGATTGTTTCCAGAATCGAGTAAATAGGTCTCAATTTAATTAAATTACACTAGCAGTATCAGTATAAGGTAAATGCTGAAAGTGGATACGATTTCTGTTCACCAATACTTACCTCTTTCAATTAAGTACCTTCCATTTCTACTGATGTACTTAATCACAAACGTTTACCAAAACATCTTAAGTATTTACCATATTCCCTCCAGATTGAAGATGACAATAAGCCAAAATCCATTTCTCAAACTTCATCTACTATTGAATTGAATTCGCAAATATATTAGAGAAGTTGGTAGTGAATTGAATTTTCTAGCTTTAAAACTACAAATTCTTTTCATATCTCAGGATTCATGCTCCTCATACTCCATTTCTAACTCGTGATGCTTCTCTTCTGAGAAGTTTTGTTTGACAAATAGTTTCATTTCTGTTGAGATTTTGGTAATTAAAGTTTTGATTCTGTAAAACTTTTTGTTTTATTATCTCTCGCTAAAGTGCGTTAAAATTCTCAATATAATCTTTTTAACTTACAGATTTCGGCTCGAAAAATGCTCATTGGGATTTTGTATTGAAAATTTTCTCAGTAACCTTTCAGAATTTTGTCAAAAATCCATCACAGGTTCTTCAAAAAAATTTTGTTCGTATCTTAAGATTCATTCTCCTCATAATCCATTTCTAACATGTGATGCTTCTTCTCTTCCGAGAACTTTTGCGCTTTGTTTGTTTGATAAATAGTTTAATTTCGGTTAAAATTTTGACAGTTGAAGTTTATAGGAATTTTGATTCTGTAAACTTTTTGTTTACTTCATTATCTCGCACTAAACTGCATTAAAATTCTCAATAAAATCCTTTTAACTTACAGATTTCGGCTCGAAAAATGCTTCATCGGGATTTTGTATCGAAAGTTTTCTTAGTTAACCTTTCGAAATTTTGTCAAAAATCCATCACAGGTTCTTCAAAAAATGGTTTTCACATCCACCAAAAAACAAATGGTTTTCACACCACGAACAAAAAAAAAGCAAATATAGTTTTCACACTACGAACAAAAAGCAAAAATGGTTTTCACACTACGAACAAAGCAAAAACAGTTTTCGCTTTGTTTGCATTTTAATGGTTTTCACACCCACGATAACAAAGCAAAAATTGTTTTTGCTTTGTTGTGGGTGTGAAAACCATTAAAATAGTCCACTGCTCCTCCCAAGTCCTGTTTAAATTTTAACATAAACTTTTAAATTTTTAAAAGAACGAAAATGAATTCTGGTGTAACATTTATGGCTTTCGCACGATTCTGTTGTAATTGTTTAACGATAAAAAGATAATTACAACTCGGGATACAATTAAACTTGTAACGAGGATTACAACCCCCATTTGCATTTTTAAACAATTACTTTTACTGTAATTTTTTTTCCTCGGAGATAGAGGAGAAATTTATTGACGTACTCTTATAAGACACCATCTTGGATTAAAGAAAAAATATATATATAATATTTTTTACTCATAAATTGATTTGTTTAATAAAATCTAATTAAATCATTTCTATCTCGCAGATTTCTTGGCAAACATGTCACATTTTGCACTGATCCAAACTATTCAGATTGTTTGGTCTCCATCAATTTTCTCTATCTTATGATTTAATTATACGAAAACTGTTACCAATACTGTGATTTACGACGAAGATATACTTATTTATACAGTATATATATCCTATATATATATTATTCTGGCGAGATAAAGACACCAATCTGTGCAGTAGAAAGTTGGTCGAGGTAGATAAGACATCATTGGACACTCTGACGAAGTCTCGAGAGACTATAATGCACTCCTCTCAAGCAAAGTGATTCGAAGTCTGCAGAGAGTTTACTTTCTTCAGCCATAGATAAGTTTAAACTTACTAAGTCTACATAAAATATATTTTTATATATAATCTCAATTCTTTGTATAATTTTATAATGTTTTTCTTCTTCGATATATCTTCTGAAGATGCGTTAAATCGAAAGAGCGCAAAGATTATTATTAGCAAAACCATCTCCTAATGGATTTCTTCTTCTCTTGGAGCAAATTTTCTGAAGAGCAGCATTAAACATTTGCAGAACATGATCACTGTTTTCAGATCTTTAATTTTTGTGCTTATCCATACTTCTTTCTTTTTTTCGTGGATAGCCTGCAATATACATTAATTTGAATTAATTTTTACTGAGTTCGCGATTAGAAGTAATCTGTTGAAACGTTATTAACTTGACAGCCGTTCTTGACGTGTAATTTAATTATTGCTGAACGTAAATTTACTATTTTTGTCTTAATTCTTCGTCTTTAAAACCGTAGAGGAGATGGAAAAAAGTGCTCCTAAATATTCAGTCCACGTTTCAGTCGGTTTTAATAAATAATAAAATGTGAAAAAAATAAATTAAATTTCCAATTAAAACCTTTCGCGTCGAGTAGCTGTAATACAGAATATGGAAGGAATGAAAAGTAATAATAATAATAGTAATAATAAAAAATCTTTCGCACCTTCCACGGCGGAGTGCCAACTCAATGCCAACTGACCTCTGTCATTTATCTTCACTTCAGTCCAGGGATATTAAATTTTACCCGCTATGCAGAAGTGATGTTTACTTCGTACAGTAAAGGTATAGCCTGCAGGGTCACTAGCTTCTCCACCTCATTATGGAAGGATGGACGTATTTATGACTCGGTGTTTATGGGAAAGAGTGAGATAAGGAGAGAGATGCTTGGTGGCAATTAAGTGATTTTGGTCGCTGCTTGCACCTCTTGTTTGTCGGAAACCGCAGCCATCAACCTATAATGTCATTCTCCCCCCTACATTTAGAGGTTTCGCTAGTAGAAGAGGCTCCTAATGACTTACCGGCTGTTTAGAGTGATTTAGAGTTGGTGTTCTGTGTTCAGATGTCTAGAATGGTTCCTAATGCATAAAATAGTAGCTTGGCATTGAATGGAAGAACGAAAGAAACGTTTTTTTACCTTGACGTTCTGTAAACAAGGTGCTTTTGTTCCACAAATTCCATTTTGGATAATAATGAAGCCAGTTTAATTACTGCCAAAATTTAAAAAAAAAAATTTTGTAGCGATATCGCGCCATAGACAACAATAAATACGTTTCTCGCCATAACTTAGGCGCCATGTTTGATAAATTATGAATAATTTTATTTTTAATTGGTATATATAGAAAAAAAAAATGGCGATAAGTTTGATTCGAGTGGTCTTTATCCATTTTTCTAACAAATTAAAATCTTTACAGAATCACGCTCGGAATATTTTTCTTCTTCTTTATTAATTTTTAATGATACATTCACACGAAAGCAATTTTCTAATTTTCTGGTTTGAATAAATAGCAAAACGATTTCTCTCTCTTTTTTTTTTTTAATTTGGAAAAATATCAGGAAGGAATTAAAAAACAGACGGAAGAAGAAAAAAAAATAATAGAGAGACAATTCGTTTCAGTCGGTTTGGTCCACAACCCAATTTACCGACCTAAAGACTTAGTTCCGGCCCATCTTGGTTAGTCTTAAAAGTAGCAATTTCCGAAACGATGGCTTCGACACTAATTGTTACATCAATACCAATCAGATCACGTGAGGTAGCTTGTCAAATTTCCGCACAATGAAGGCACTTCCATCGATTTTACTTTGCCAGGAGTCCTTTTCTTCTACTACTTCGGTGGCAGATTTAATTACATTAATTAGCGCACTAATTAACCCAGTGAGGTGACAGACCTTTAACAGTCATACAGAGTTAGGCTTTTTTTTATGCCCTGCCCTTCTCTAGATAACTTTTGTAATTGTTTGTAGAATTAAATTAAGAGAATATGAGAGTTAACCATGATCCGAAATATTTTCTACCTCGTTTATTTTCTCTGGATTCCGGAACAGGGTATTAAGTTTCTATTAAGTTTTTTTTTTTTTTAATTAGATTTTAAATTTATTTTATTTTCTTATTCATTTTTTTTTTTTTTTTTAATTAGATTTTAAATTTATTTTACTTTCGCATTTTTATAAAGTCTGGTCTATTACTCGATACGCTGTAATTTATTACGCAGCATTGCTCTGAAGACCCTACGTATTGAAATATGAAAATTTCTTTATTTTCTCTATATAATTACTTCGTTTTTGTTGTTAAACACATTTTATTTATTTATTTTTTCCCACGTGACTACAGTTTGACACGTAAAAATGTTTAAAAAGTTGATTTTTTAAAAATTCCCGTAAAAGTTTTTAATTTAGTTCCTCGAGAAATCAATTTTTTTTTTTAATATTCTAATTTACATTTTATTATTATTTTTTAAAAATATAATTTATACGAAGTTTAGATAAAATTAAATGCACGTAAATCACAAACTTTTGCTACAACAAAAAAAAGCCATTTTAAAAAAAGCAATAATGCCACCAAGTAATTTTCATCAGGTTAGCATCAAAAAATAAAACTAGAAAATGGCAGCACTAATTCCACCATCTAGTACGTCCCCATGGTGTGCAACTCAGTTTGCCAAACAATAGTTACCACCCCGAGTTTGTTTACTTAAAGGTCTAATAAAGGTAGACCCCCTAAGGGACAACATGTAAATCTTGGGATAAGTTTAATTTCGTCTGATATCCACAAAATAGTGCAATGTGGTCCATTCAGGCGCTAGAACTCAGCAGGGAGAAGAGGATTAGACAGCGGGGGTGACATTGCTTTTACTTGTATCATGCAGGAGCCCCGCAGGGCACGCTATAGTTTGCTAGGCCGTGGGGTACATTCGGTTTCGGTTCTACTTTGAATTAATAACCTACCAAAACATCCAATAATCGTTTTTATAATGATGGCATTACCGCGTTTACTCTTCCAAAATTTTAAACAAAGTTCATCTACTTCAGGTCATTTTGACCATTTTTTAATTTAGGGGGATTAAGAGAAATTTATAAAAATGGAATAAAATTGTCGCCACAAATAATGACACTTTATAAAGTCCAAGAGATTTCAAGCTAAGTAAAGGTTTTCATCTTTTAACAGATATTGATGTAAACTTGAACGATAACTCGATTATTAATCCCCCTTTATGTTTTTAATTACAATTAGTGGATTTAAAATATCTATTAATTATCATCAAGGTTTTATTTATGCCAATTTAACGCGAGATAATTACCTTCTTTCGATGGGTTACTTATCAGCTAGGGAAATATGGAGGAATTATGCAGAGTAGATGGGAGGTATTTTTATAACCAAAGATTTAATTTTGGACGAGATTTATTATTTAGATAATTTAAATAGAAGGGTAATTTAATTATTTATGAATAATTCTTGTTTTATAATTACGAGTCTGGCGAAAATAAGCGGGATGCGGAAGAGCAGCAGGGGATGCTGTAGATGCGCTTTATGTGTTTACCTCTTCGTGCACTCGGGACGTGGAGGAAAGAAAAAAAAATGCGATTTTAAGTTAATTTTTTTCTTTCCTCCGGAATATATTTCTTCATCAGGAAAAGAAAATATATACCAATTCTCAAAAGTATTTTTCATTTCTGGGGAACTCGTAAAAATCGCCATTTTTAAGAATCGCAACATTAATTTCTACTTACAATCCTGTGTATCCGACGGATGATGGCGTAGTATTGAGACTGCGCACAACATTATCCCTGGGGCCCTGTAAAGAGAAGGAATAAGTAGTCCCAAGGGTGTGGTGCCTGTTGTATCCGACACATAAAATTAGACTCGCTAGACGGGATTGGAAAGATGAGAAAGAAGAAGGAAAGAGGTGAAGAAGGTGATCTGGAAGAGAGATTGATTTAAAAGGATTCGTAAAATGTGCGGATGTATCTGACATCGAATAAAAGATTGATGGGTCCCTTTACGAAAAAAAAGAAAAAGAAAAGCATTATTTGTTAAAGTTTGTAAAAGTGCGGTCTATTTTTTTTTTCTTTCGAAGCTCTGTACACGACACAACCAGGAGCTTTATATTAGGCAGTTAAATGTATCGATTTATTAACTTTATTCACAGCTAAGATGAGGTCCTTTTAAAAGCAAATATTGGTTTATATGATGTGAACTGGGATACAATAGGATGATTCTCTTCTATTGAACAGCGAAAGAGAGAGAAGTGCAAGTCTATGTTATTTATATTACACTTTATCCTCATGGTACGGTTACTAATCTTCACCATGAATATCATTTTTATAAGCAAGCAAAAATAATTTAAAATAGATATTACCCGCTCATATAAATTAACGAAATTATCTTACAACTTTGGAGTATCGGTCGAAAAACTTCTCGAACTCGTAGATAGAATTATTAGTTAGCGGCCATTATTAAGTTATAACGCCACCTGCTGATTTTGTCTTTTTTAGGGAAACTACAATTTTAATTTAATTTTTATTTTTGAATTTTTAAATTATTAATAGGGAAATAAAATTTGGGCTGTCCTAGAAATCTGAAAATATAGACCCTTCTAACGAGACCCTATTTATACGAATCAGTAGAGTGGATCGACTGCAAAAGGGATATCAAGCCAGCCATCCAGCCTCGTTTCACTATTAATATATATGATTTTTGATTATTTAAAACTGGTGTATAAAAAAGAAATGGGGACTTTTTTTAATTTAAATTTACTCTTTAATTTTTATGGCTTTATTTTTGAATTTTTTAACGCTTTAATAATTTCAAAAAAATTTTTTTAAAAATAATATCTTGCAATCTGTCGACCGACATAACACATAGATATAAATTTTCTCGAAAATTTCATTTAAAACAAAAAAGATTACAGAACTTTAATTGAGTTTTTAAGTTTTCAATCTGTGGATACATTTTGAAAAACTCACAAAAATTTTGATTGATTTCTTTGCACTTTTTCCTTGTTTTCTTCCAGCTCCGAACGGCATTGGAAGCAATAAATTTTACATTTTAACATTTTATAACCGTGTTTATTTGTGTTACAATAATAAACTACAAAAAAAAATTTATTTTAATTTCTAAAAAAAAAAACAAAAATAAAGAAAGAAAAGAGACTTTAGATGAAAAATACCAAACAACGATTCGTCTTGGATCCACCAAACACAATAGCCGAAAGATCTATAAACATATAAATAATAATCTAATGCATGGACAATATATTAAAATATATAAAATATCTTCCAGAAAGCTAACAACAAAATGGAATTTTATCATTTCTTCAAAAGTAATATAGTATATATAGATATATATATATATATAGAGGAAGATATGAATGATGATTTGTGATATAAAAACCTTTCATAAATCTAAAAAACATTTTCAGGATCGTCTTTCACACAAATTTCTGTAGATTCACACCAAAAAAAAAAAAAAACTGTTACCATATATACTTCAGTGTGTTATTGGATTTACACAATTCATATCCTTTGGATATACGAAGCTACAGCTTAAAATAAATGTCAGAACGTTACACAGTTTTATATTTAGTTAGTAAACAAATAAATGAAAAAGTTAGATCGATGTAGTAATTTTTGCCTCCACTTTCCTGCTAGAAAATTATTTATATATCTAAAAAAAAATAATTTAATATGTTATAAATTTATAAATAAATTTTGGTGTTATCTGATTGGTCGGTTTTTAAACGGCAATCAAAGAATGACGACGTAACAACGACCAGTGACGTAACAATCGCTAGAACGATCTTTAACGTTTTTTTTTTATATCTTGGCTATTTTTCAATTACTCTAATGGGCGGATGTTATTGTACTGCAAAGATTTATTCAGAAAAAAATAAAAATAAATAAAAATTCGCGTAGGATGATTTATATAAAAAATAAATTGTTCTATATAAATAATGCAGATAATTTTTCTTTTAGCTTTTTAAACATGTTTTTATGGAAACTGTAAATATATTTTTTTCCTTGTCTACCTCTTGACAGAAATACAAGATTATTATTTTGTTTGTTTGTTGTCTGCGTTTTCTTCACAACAACTTCTGAACTTAATTAATTAATTTTTATGAAATTCAGTAGGAATTTTCTGCCATTAAACGTGACCTCGATGCCTCAATTTTATTTTTTATTTTTAACTGGGTATCTTTAACCATTTAAAAATGGCGGACACTCTAACTTTTGTAACCCTCTCTTGATATCTTTCGAAGTAGATTAGCGATTCTCAACCTGTGGTACGCGTACCACTGGTGGTATACGAGACATGATTAGTGGTACGTGCATAATCATAACTTCCTATTTCTATACCAGGCATATTTTTGTTAGTGGTACTGATTTTTTTGAATTTTGAGTTTAGTGGTACGCATTTATGAAAAGGTTGAGAACTATTGAACAAGATGATAGATCTTTATGAAATTTAACAGGTAATCTCGAGATGACATCTTTTAAACTTGTAGATTCGGCCATTTAAAAATGGTGGACATTGAAACTGCAGTTTTATCCTCTTAAATTTTTGAACTATCTGATCGATTTTCGCGAAATTCAGCATTCAACTCGTACCATTCGAGGCGATCTTAACGACATAATTTTTAATTCCTCATCTCTTAATTATTCTGAAACAGCATCCACTGACGATTATTCTTTCCAGAACTGTTGTAGATATTTTAACGTGTAAAAAAATAATCAAATTATTGATAATTTTGCTGAATTAATTTTAATATTAACCATTTAATTAATAGACATAAAAATAATTTTATATTTTTAGAAATTATTATTATTTTAAGATCGAATAAAAAAAAGGAAAATGATGCAAATTTTGAACCAATTCTCACAAAACAGGTAAAAATATTTTTTATCATCTATTTATTATAATTATATATTTTAATGGCCATTAATTAATTTTTATAATTAAAGAAAAGCTGAATATATATATATTTATACAAGAAGCATTTTGTGTGTTTCCTTAACTGTAAACACACACAAATTTTGGATAAATAAAAAAAGGTAAAGGAAGAGAGATTTACTGATTCCTGTCACATCCAAATATAAGAAAAGTTGAAGAAAAGGATATTCCAAACCTTAGAATGGCCGACGTTAACCCAAAATGGCTGTTTTGCCGGAAATCAAACCTAGGTTACGCACACAAATCCTAGTCACGTGTGCCATCAATCACGTGTCTGCTATTGGTTGTTTGTAAGAGGAGAAGGGCAGCCAAATCAGACACATGGAAAAAGTTGTAGTGAATTGTGTAAATCGTAAAGATTTATTACCAGCTGCAATACTGAGGGAAGAATGGTATGAAGCAGCAACCGTGCATTACTGCATTCTTCTGTGTATACTTATCCTCCTGACGTCATACCAACCTATAAAGGTATAAAAGGACCTCATAATAGCTGCGTCTACGGTTGTAACAATCATTTATAAAGTTGTGTAACAATTTATCCGTGTTTTCTTTTTTTCTTGGGATGCTTCTTCGGAGAAAAAAGAATGCAGTTACTTTTATTGTTTAGTGTGCTATTCTTTCAATTTGGCGATGGAATTCAGACATTTTTTTTTTAACGAGATTGAATAGGAGGCTGTTAAGCGAAGCGCAAAGCGTTTAGAGATTATCAAACTCTTAAGCATTATATGGAGCCTGAATGGGAACGATAAAGCTTATAGGGTTTAGGATTAGTGGCGCGTTGCTTGTGTGGAAGCGAAGCGTGGCGACGCGCGCAGAGAATCTTTTCGTCTGAAGTTTGCAGGAGAATCGACTGTTTTTAAAATAAAAATTTCAATCGTTGCTGTAGAACTTGTCTATATCAATTCCAAAATTACTCTAAAAAAATATTTTTAAAGAAAAATTAAGATTAGTGATGTGTGTGTGTGTGCGTGTATGTGTGTGTGCGTGTATTTGTGTGTGTGGAAGCAAACGAACGAATCTTCGCGACGTGTCTTTTAGGTAGAGTTTTTTTTTGTTTTCATGTTTTCAAGAGAATCAATAGTGTTTCTAAAATAAATAAATCGCAGAGTTGCATTTTATCGAACCTATCTATACCATACACTTCTAAAATTACTCTAAAAAAAATGTTATTAAAGAAAAATTAAGTGACGGAACGTATGCGATGCGATTCGTCCGCGACGTTTCTATTCGGTATAATTTTTGTTTAGTCTGCAGGAGAATCAATAATAATAAAATAAATAAATTGCGAAGAACTGCAATTACCATACAGTTGCAAAATTGAAGCTAAAAGTATTGTTAAAGAAAAATTAAGATTAGTTGATGCGTTGTGTGTGTGGAAGCGAAGCGTCGCAACGTGCGCGATGCGATTCGTCGCGACGTTCTATTTGGGAGTGTTTTTTGTTTAAAGTCTGCAGAAGAATTAATAATAATAAAATAAATGAATCGAAAAAAGTTGCATTTTATCGAATTTATTCATATCATACAGTTTCAAATTTGCTATTAAAAATATTGCTAAAGAAAAATTAAGATTAGTGGCGCGATGTGCGACTCGTCGCGACATTTCTTTTCGGTGGAGCTTATCGTTTGCAGGAGAATCAGCAGTGTTTTTAAAATAAATAAATAACTAAGAGTTGCATTTTATCTATCCATATCATACAATTCCAAAATTGCTGCTAAAAATATTGCTTAGAAAAATTAAGATTACTGACGCGATGTGTGTACCAAAGCGAAGCGTCGCGACGTTTCTTTTCGGTCGAGCTTTTCGTTTAAAAATTTCAGGAGAATCAATAATGTTTTTAAAATAATTAAATCATGAACAATTATATTTTACCATACAGTTCCAAAATTGCTTCTAAAAATATTGCTAAAGAAAAATTAAGATTAGTGACGCGTTACATGTCTGCGAAAGCGAAGCGTCGCAACAACGTGCGCGATGCGATTTGTCGCGACGTTTCTTTTCGTTCGAGCTTTTCGTTTAAAGTTTTCAAAAGAATCGATAACGTTTTTAAAATAAATAAATCACCAAAAGAGTTGCAATTTATCGGACCTATCTACACCATACAGTTCCAAAATTGCTGCTAAAAATATTGTTAGAGAAAAATTAAGATAAAAAAAAAAACAAAAAAATAATTTGAAGATAATCTAAGAATGTCTGGAATTTTAAGAGAAAAGTAAGCCTCATAGATAGTAAACGGAGAAAAAGAGGAGAAAACGAGAAGAGGATTATCTCCCAAATCGTTTTTCTCCTCTTTAGGAATCTCTTTTTTTTTTTTTTTTTTTTTTTTTTTCTCTTTTTTTTTTTTTTTTCTTTCTTCTTCCTACGGGATCACAACTTTTTTCAATAATAATAAGTTACCGATTCTTCTTCATATTATTATTCTTCAATTTTACAGATCATTTATTATCCAGTCTTTAGCAGGAAGATAATATAATCCTTTATTCAGTTATTTTAAATTATGTTTTTATTTATAAACCCCCTTTCTTCTAAAGATAATAAACGTTTCATTGTTAGTTTTCTGTGCGAACTGTAGACATATTATATATTTTTTAATCGTTGTTTTTATTTTGTTTACCATTATCATCATTACTTTCTCTCGCATCTGCCGCGCGACGTCGTCTGCATTAATAAAGAGAGAATCGTCGTTTGCATCGATAATAATAAAAGAAATTATGCAAATAAGGTCACAATAATAATTTTTCGATATTGGTGCAGAGAAGAATAATCAACTGCATCAATGAATAAACGATATTAGTTGATTGTTCTCTGCTTATTATCTTAAGAGCTCTCTTGCTTTTCATGCGAAAAACTGATCATCTCTCTGTGAAGAAGGGGAAAACGAGATGATGAAGATGTTTTTTGAAGCATATTTTTGAGGAATGATGAAAGTTATCCGTATAAATCCGGGAAGATGCTCTCCTCCATTTTTTTCTCATCTTGGGAAGGGATGGTGATGTATTTTTTACTATGGAGACAAGTTCTGTGAGCATTTTTACAGACTTTTATGGTGTGAAAAGTCAGAATATTTTTCTTTCTAATGCGAAAATTGCTTAATGTTTTAAGCTTTATCTGAGCCTATCCACATTCTATACTCGATATAAAGATTGGTGTCAACTATATTCAAGTTTATTCTGATCCAAAGCGAAATATCTTCGTAAAAAAGAGAGAATTTCTTTTTCATTTCTTGGAGAAAAACCGAAAATAATCTATAAAGTTCCAAAGTTAAGAACGGCAGAGATCATTCCGTTCGATTACCATTTTATGAAACGAGACCCGACGACATCTCTTTCTCTTCCTCTTCTTCTCTCTCTTCCTCTCTTTCTTTCCACCTCGCTTTAAAGAATAAAAAGATAACTTTTTTGGCTTCAATTAAAGAAAGAAAACATTACCCAATTTCACTTTATTACCATCTCCATCACAATCAAACCATGTTCAATCTACCAGAAACAAAATTCAACACGTTCTCGACTTTAACCATTTTCAATCAAATACCGAAGAAGAACTCGAACGGCGAAGAGGCGAGAAGGAAAAAAAAATAAATAAATATAAAAACTGTACAAATAATAAAAAAAGTTGGGAAGAAAAAACATATCTCTGTCTAAAAAAAAGAAAAAAAAAAGCCATCGATGAAGGGAGGATAGAAAGAATGCCGTCTGCTCCAGATGACGTTGTGTGAGTGGCAGAAGATAGGAAGAAAGGGAAGGCGTCAACTTTTCCTTCCTCCGAATTGAATTAATACGGCTGGTTGAAGACGAGTAGAAAGGAGACGGCAGGCAGTTTCAGCATTAATTACAACATGCCTTTAACTCATAACTGCGAGCTAGGGGGGTTATAATTAAGCCACGTGTTTTATATGTCAAGTTCTTATTACGTTCCACATTGGATAATGGGACTTTTACTTTAAACACGCTTCCTCTGAATAAACACAACACTAATCTATTGGTTAATTTTTTTCCTCTCTCTCTCTCTCTCTCTCTCTTTTCTTAAATAACAAACTAGAGAAAAAGAAAAAAAAACACAGAAAGAAAGAACAAGAAGAAGAAAGAAAGAACAAGAAGAAGAAAGAAAGAAAAAAAAAAAGATTTTTCCAGTTTAGAAACAGATGGAAGTTATTGTTACAGAATATGTTTGGTTTAATTGGTTGTACATGGAGAGAGAAATGATTTTTTATTCATTTTTATTGATCTCTTATGCAGATTTTTATGATAGAAACCTATGTTTTGCTAGGAATAAAATTAATAGAATGATATCCAAGAGAAAGTAGAAGAAAAAAAAGAAATCGACCAACGTCAGACCACGGTTTAAGGATTAAGCTAGTCTGGGCTTTAGGTAATAACTAGAGGATTTTTGGATAAGTCACTTGCAGAAGGTAGAAGATGGGTTTGCTTTTCTTTAATTTTTAATACCGAATCGTTGTTATTTTATTGTTTCGTCTGTACAAAATTCGCTTTTTTTTATTATTTTTATCTGCTATCTCATCCGTCTGTTCTCTCTCTTATCTTATTTATTTTCTTTCTGTATATAACTGATTTTTTTTTAATCTTGTTTGACTGATCACTTATTTTCTCATCTATACAATTGGTTTTCTTATTTATTTTTCAGCTTTTTTTTTCTAAAATTAAACGTTTGTTTGTTTATCTCTCCATCTTCTCCCGATTTATCCTAATTCGTCTCATCTACATCTTCCATTTTTCGCAATGATCACTTATTTTCTCATCTATACAATTGGTTTTCTTATTTATTTTTCAGCTTTTTTTTCTAAAATTAAACGTTTGTTTGTTTATCTCTCCATCTTCTCTCGATTTATCCTAATTCGTCTCATCTACATCTTCCATTTTTCGCTATTAAAATTATAGCTGTATGCCATATTTTTATATAAAATTCTTGGCATGTTTATATATATATATATAGATGTGTGTGTATCTATTTACTCTTTTCCTCACGAAAATTTCAATTTTAACTCACGAAAATCCCGACGGTCGAGCAAAAACTGTCAGAAATTTTTTTCTTCCTTCTTCTTCTAGCATTCCGGAAACTTTAGAACGATATAAGTTGTGCTTATATTATATTTCTTCTCAGTAACTGTATACGGAGTACATATCCAACTTTCTTTACTAGTAGATCGGGTTTTCAAGGTTATAAAAAAAGAGTGAGAGCGAGAGAAAGAGAGAGAGAGAACTTGATCGTCGCTTGACAGCTTTGCTAGACTGTTCCAGTGACAAAAAGTCGAGGCAGAAAAATGACAGACTGTCAAACATGAGTTACGCCAGATGGTTGGACCAAAAGGGAATATGTCCTTATTGATTTGCTAGTCGACCTACCAGAAAAGATATTGTTTGGCGATATTTCATTTTTTTTCTTCTTCTCTCTCTCTCGCTTCGTATTTTCTGCAGTTTGATTGTTTGCACATTGATTAATACCCCTTCTACTTGTTATGTTCGGTTAAAATTTTCTTACCTTTTTTTTTTAAGCACTTTCTCGTGGTGCACATTCTTCTAGTCATGCATCTTTGCTTCTCCTGTACTGAATGCAGTAGAAATTCTTTAAGCTTTCTAAACTCTTGAATAAAATCTAATGGGTTTTCCTGGTATAAAGTACAAAATAAGTATATTTGTAACTCAAACTTTCTACATTCTGGTAGACTACTAACAGCATTTTCTCGGTCGATGACCTCTTTTGCTCTGGACTTTGAATAAAATAATTCTTTAAACTTATTATTCTTACTTCCTACAGTATCTTTTATGCACTATATCTCTAATTAGGTAGTTTAAATTAATTATTTTAGTTTAAAAACTTCTAGAAATTCTCGATAACATCTTCCGATCTTACAAATCTCCAGAATTTTGCTGGGTATAAAGCTACAAGAACTTTTTAAAATATCTCACGTAAAAATGGAATTTTAGACCGTGTTTGCACTGCCAGAGATTGAACTGGCGTGAAAGGTTATTTTTCTAGAATTTTTCGGCAATTTTTACATCAAGTAACTCGAGTATTTACTTCCGAAATCTTGAAAATTCTTCTGGACAAATCCACATGGAGCAGTAAAAATTCCTGATGAGAAACTCGACAAATTTTTGGTTACATTCACCACATGTTTGGCCTTAAAACAATTAAGGATTTTTTTAAGTTTCCAAAGAGAAATTTCAGCGATTTTTATGCTGAAAATGGAATTTTTTTTTTGCCAGAGATTGTACTGCGATGAAATTGTTATTTTTATAGAATTTTTCGGCAAAATTTTACGCAGTTTTATACCAAATATCTCTAGTATTTACTTCCGAAATCTTGAAGTGGCTTGTGGATAAAAATCCATACGGAACAGTGAAAATTCCTGATGAGAAAACTATACAAGAATTTTAAAATATCTCACGTAAAAATAGAATTTTAGACTGTGTTTATTCTGCCATAGATTGAACTGCGATGAAAGGTTATTTTTTGCAGATTTTTCTAGAATTTTTCGGCAGAATTTTACGCATTTTTACATGAAACAGCTCGAGTGTTTACTTCCGAAATCTTTAAGTCGCTTCTGGATAAAATCCACAAGGAGCAGTAAAAATTCTTGATAAGAAAACTAAAAGAAACTTGACAAATTTTTGATGACATTTATCACCTGTTTGGCCCTAAAACAATTAAGATCTTTTTTTAACTTGGCAAAGTTAACTTTCAGTGATTTCATGCTGAAGATGGAACTTTAAACTTGTGTTTATTCTACCAGAGATTGAAATGCGATGAAACTGTTATTTTTCTAGAATTTTTGGGCAAAATTTTACTCAGTTTTCTAGCAAACATCTCGAGTATTTACTTCCGAAATCTTAAAGATAAAAATTCGTACGGAGCAGTGAAAATTCTAATTGAGAAAACTATACAAGAACTTTAAAATACTCACGTAAAAATGGAATTTTAGACTGTGTTTATTCTGCCAGAGCTTGAACTGCAATAAAAAGTTATTTTCCCAGAGTTTTCTATAATTTTCTGACAAAATTTTACTCAATTTTACATCAAACACCTCGAGTATTTACATCCGAAATCTTGAAGTCGCTTCTAGATAAAAATCCACACGGAGCAATAAAAATCCCCGATGATGACATTCATATTTTTGATGACATTCACCACCTGTTTGGCTCTAAAACAATTAACATCTTCTTTTAAACTGATAAAGAGAACTTTGGCCATTTTTATGCCGAGAATCCTCCACATTAAAGAATCTGCAATAGGCGATTTTCATGCTTTAACTTTGATAAAAGTTTAAACGCAGTTTTCATCTTCACAAAGTCATTTTCTTAACTTCGTACAACAGTAAAAATGTACAAAAAACAAAGAAAATTTCATTTAAAGGTGAGGTCAATCGGTTTACCAAAAAATTTAATTTAATTTATTCGATCGAGTTAAACCGAAAAATATATTTACTCTTGATACACACACTCTACAATTGATTAAATTTGACATCAATTTTATTCTGCAGTAGATAGAGGGGAAAAAATTTTAAAAAAATATTCTACAATTGATTAAATTTGACATCAATTTTATTCTGCAGTAGATAGAGGGGAAAAAATTTAAAAAAAATATTTTTTTTCCATTTTTATATTTGTAAATTAAAATTGGAGAGAGAGAGAGATATATAGAAACCATATCAGCACTTACAGTCTTCAATATCGGAATTTTTACAAGATCAGTAATGATAAAGATTTTTCTCTTTCGAAAGAAAAAAAAAATAAATTTTTTTTTTAATTTTGGCTATTTTTTCCTCTTAAATCGATCGAATTTTTAAATTTTTTTCCCTCTATTACACTTTTTTTTTATTTTCGGAGTTTTGCGTATAAATTCACTTTTTTAAAACTGAATTTTTTAAAGGTGTGTTTTTTATTATTTTAATCGAGTTTAATAATAAAAAAAATGCATTTAAAGGTATCTAGGGAGGTCTTAAGCATTTTTTTATGTTAAAATTATCTAATAATGTGCTTTGGATTCTCAAAATAGATCCATTTTTCATCGCAAGTCACAATTCGATGGAGAATGACTTTCTTTTGTATCTGGCGAGGAGCATTTCGCAAGTGGTTTTTCGATTCTTCTGTTGTCTTTCATTCAGTTCATGCGGAACCCATTTTCCCAGCTTTTGGATCTTTCCCATGGCTTTTAAACGTATGGAGACGGCTTCTCATGACACATTCAATTGCTCCGTGAGTTGTTTTTGTGTTTGAGCGTCATCCTCATCCAACAATGCTTGCAATTCACTGTCTTCAAACTTTTTTGGTGGTTTTCCATGTTCTTCATTTCTTACGTCAAAATCATCACTTTTGAATTTATTAAACCACTCATAGCATTGTGATTTACCAAGAGCATGCTCACCATAAGCTTTGACAAGCATTCGATGTGATTCTGCAGCAGTTTTCTTTAAATGATAACAAAAAATCAATGATGTCCGCAAATTGTAACTTGTAGGCACAAAAGTTGACATTTTTAACACGTAAAAAACATGCGTTATTGTATGAAACTTGTATGGTTTTGATTTGGATGTTGTTGACAGATGTCAAAAGTAAACATTGGTGTCGATGACGCGGTTTGACAAAAGGTACATTGACAGGTGGCTCCATCTATTGGCAAATTCCGGTTTCATATTTACACGCCTGATAATTTGACCAAAAATATATTACTACTTTGATGTTCAAATAGATTTAATTGCATTGTTTGTTAAGATATTACTTATTACAATTAAATTTTTTATTGCATATTTTTTTCTTTTTTTTACTATTCATTAAAAATGTTCTATTGTGAATGAAAGATTTGAAGTTAAAATCCAAAATGCTTCTTATTTTTTTATGCTGTTAATATTTTAAATGAACTTTATTGTAATTAGATTTTTGCAGTATTTTTATTAGATTTACAATAATATTGGAATAATTTTCCATGTCCATAGTTCTGTTGATCAAAAATGGCAAAAAAAGGAAAAGAATTATATAACTAAATTGATAAATCAATGGTATATTAGAATCAAATACATACAGTATATACTATTTTTGTAATTACAATCAAAATAGAATATGAAATAATTAATATCACAGTGTAAAACTTTGATAAAGAACAGTTAATTTTAATTAGTTTAAATTTTACAAAACTTTCAAAGCAAATAATTGCATCATTTATACAAGATATTTTAATGATGCTATTATTTGCTGAAAAATTTCATAAATAGAATGAACATAAACTGAATGGTCTGATCTTCCACATTTTCCTTTTCTTACTGGTTATTTTAGTTTAACCCTTTACATCCCATGATATCAAATAAGAAACACTTAAGTTATTTACTCTCTATGTACCAAACAAAAAATTTTTGAAAATAAATTGTGTTTATTAAATGTTGTACAGAATGTGATTTTCCTTATTAAAAGTTTTTTTTTACTGAAAACAGATAATTTGGGCATTAAAGGGTTAATTTCTGAATTATATTTATTTATTCTGGTTTGCTATCCTTTTGATTAGTTCAAATAACCAGAAAAATTATCATTCATCTAGCAAATAAAATTCTTTTCATCATTTAATTTATTTTTTGTTATTTACAAATTGTTTAGAATTTTTGTCATGTCAATCAACTGTATGAATAAATATCAACTTATTTGTTGATATTTTCTTTTGAACTAAATTTTTGTATTTTATGGCCAATTTAATGTATGAATCAACTTATATTTAATTATAGTAGTAAACATATATAAAAATTACAAATTAATGTACAAAAAATTTTTAAATTATTTTGTGGAATTTCTGAAAGAAAATAAAAAAAATAAAGAAATCTTATTTATTAATTTAATTTGTTAAAAAAACCTATTCAAAAACATAAAATTTATAAAATTACAAAATTTTAATATTTTATATTATTAATATTTTTATCAAAATTATTATTAGTAGTGTTATTTCTCCAAATGTAAGAATTAGATGTGTATGTCAAATGAAAGAATTTCAATTATTAAAGAAATTCAAATTTTTTAATTTTTTCACTAAAATATTGTAAAATTTAACTCTTAAACTGAATATACATAGTTTGTCTGATAACCAGATTGATGCTGTAAAAAATAAAACAATGGTTGTATTGGTATAAAATTTTTTTTATTCAAAATATGTTCCTTCTGTATTGATATAGCAATGAGAGTGATCAAGTAATGAGCAGAACAATTTTTGGAGCTCTGATTTTGGAATCCTTCCAAGCATCCTTATCATGATGCTTTGATTACTTTACTATCATCATATTGGGTCCTTTTCATTGGCATTTTTAATTTCAGAAACAGAAAATTATCACATAGTGCTAAATATAGAAAATAAGAAGGATGTCAAGAACACACACTTGTTTTTAAGCCAGAAACTGCTTAATGGTGGTGGTCTTGTGTGCTAGTGCATTGTCATGCAAGAGAAACCAGTTTCCAGCCTCTTTGTATTTGGGTCTTGTTTGTATAATTCTTTTCCACAAACCCTTCAAAATACCCAATAAAATTCACTAGTAATCATTGGATCCTCTTAAACAAATTTTCCTGTTGAACAATGCCTTTGGAATTAAAAAAAACAAATAAATATTATCTTGATTTGTGATTTCTGAAAGTACAGCTTTTTGGTCTTGGTGAGTTAGACAACTTTCACTCTGCACTTTGCCACTTACAAGAGGAGACCACAACCTTCATCCCACTGATTTCGATTGGCTTTAACATACAGGTTGGGGGCATCGAAAAGTAATTCATGTAAAAGGGTTTAGGTCATTACATCTTCGTTTTTTAAAAAATTGAGGTCAAATGTAATGACGCCAGATCAGTTTTAGATGTAGGGGAATCAACGGATTGCTAAAAAGCAAGCAAATTTTATTAATATAAATGAGGTTCATAAACTAATAGTTTCGAGAAATTGAGGAAGTAGTGATTTAAGCGCGCCGCTTATATACCTAAAAAATTGCAACCATTTCAACCAAAGCAGCAGTGTAGTGGTTAAGGTGATAGCTTATGGAACTGGATGTTATGAGTTCAAATCTCTCTTATGTACTTTTTTTTTCAAACGAATAAATTAAATTATTATTAACAATAAAACTTCAGGTAAAATAAAATTTTTTTTTGTCATACTTACGTTTGACAAAATCACTCTTCAATTATTGCTTGATTTTTTTCTCGCTTTAACTCACTCACTCTTTACTCTCTAATTATAATCCACTGTGCGTCAGGTGATATGTAATATATCCCTATATGGGTAATATTGCATATATTTTGCAAAGCCCGGAAAAAATGGTATTGATTGATAGAGGAGGTCAAGATATAAAAAATATCCCTAATAAATTAGGGGTCAAAGATCAAAAGTTAACGAGATATACATGCGTCTAGGTAGCATAGCACAGAAACTGGACACATTGCGCTGCATACCATAGACAGGTAAAGCACAGTGTCAAACCATATTCACTGTGAATATACAGTCTCTATAACCTTTGATCTTTGACCCCTAGTTTATTAGGGATATTTTGCATATCTCAACCTCTCCTATTGATCAATACCATTTTTTCCAGCCTTTGCAATGTATGCAATCCTATCCCTTTGCACTCAAAGCCTCTTTACATATGGGAGAGTAGCAACTCAATGAGTTGTTAGCTGATTTTTTGTTGAGTTTTCTGAAGACTGCTATCAGAAAATGAACAGAAACAAAATGGTTTGTCAAGCATATGATAAAAAAAAAATTTGATTTTACCTGAAGTTTTATTGTTATTAATATTTTAATTTATTCATTTGAAAAAAAAGTACGTAAGAGAGATTTGAACTCACAACATCCAATTCTGCAGGCAAGTGCCTTAATCATTATGGCTCCACTTTGGTTGAAATGGTTGCAATTTTTTAAGTATCTAAGTGATGCGCTTAAATCACTAATTCCTCGATTTCTCAAAAACTATTAGTTTGTGAACCTCATACATATTAATAAAATTTGCTTGTTTTTAGCAATCTATCGATTCCCCTACGTTTAAAACCAATCCAGCATTATGATATTTGACCTCGATTTTTTTAAACATGAAGGTGTAGTGACCTAAATCCTTTTTCTTGAGTTACTTTTCAATAGCCCTCAACCTGTATGTTAAAGCCAATCAAAATCGGTGGGACAGAGACTGTGGCTTCCCCTTGTTAGTTGATGGATCAAACTGGAAACACCATGTCTCATCACCAGTAACTACTAAATCCAAGAAGTTTTTGTTCTTCTGAGCTGTTTTAATGATGTCCTTTAGTGTTTCACATGAACTCTTCTTGATCTCTGGTTAATGAGTACTGCACTAATCAAACACACATCTTCCATCTGGCCAAATTTTTAGTTAAAACTTCATGAATCAGATTCTTACCTACACCAAATTCTTTTTCATCATTTTCACATTTGAATTAACAGTGATGAGTTCATGCACTTTCTTCACAAGTTCAATACTGTTTGCCAACTTTGGATAACCAAGCCTTTATTATTATTCAAATCCTCTTGGCCATCTTTAAAGCATCTATATCATTGAAATACTTGTGTATGGGACAAACAATTATCATCATAAACTTCCTCAACATTTCAAGTGCTTTCATTGCTGTTTTCTAAGTTAAAAATAAAACAGAATTTAATATTTGCTCTTTGCTTCATCATGTTATTGTGAAAACATCCATCAAAATAGTATAACTAAAATTTCAATAACTTTTGAATCCATCATCTAATTTTGTTGAAATTTTAACATTTGATAATTCAAACATAAAACTATTGAAAAATATTAATGTCCACTAAATGGTGCTTATAATGTCAATAACAGAAATTCAGTCTGGCTATTTATCAGACATACTGTATATAAATAATCCAAAAATTTAAGATTAAACTAAATTAATATTAAACTATCATATATTCATCAATTATTCTGAAAGATATAATTTCATAAATATCTTTTTAATAATAGAAATTTAAAATCATAAAAACTTACCTAAAATTTAAGTCTCCATACACAGGAATAATCCACATTTCAAACATTAATTCTGTTCCAATTGAAAATACATGCAAAATGCTATCTTTGTTGACCTGACATTCAGTTTCATCTGATGATAAAGTCTCAACAAATACATCTGTGTTATAATAATTATATTTGAATCACAAATACAGCATTAATAATTAAATTATTATTATGAAATATAATCAAATAATCAATTTAAATTCTCTAATTTAATATAACAAATTTCTGGTGCAAAAGTCAAATATTTTAAATAAATCAAAAGTTTTATATTTCTTATATCTCATATATCAAATGAATAATTTCATTATATTTAGAATACATACAATTTTCATATTAATCATTCAATTGAAAAGTTAATAAAAATTTTTAAATTAAACTGAAGGCATGCATTTGAATAATATCTTAAAACTTTCATATTTATATTTTGTAAATTAAAACATACTCCAATCATTAAAATTACATTTATTTTTCAATTAAAATAAGAGTTAAATTTAAAAAAAATAAATAAAATGAAAAATAAAGTTCAAGATAGAGAGAAAACTAACATGAAATATTAAGAGAAGTTAAAGAATGCCATACAGATACAAAAACATACTGATCTGTCCTCATGTTGTGTTTGGAATGTGATACATACTAAAACAATGCAAATCAAAACATAATTTCCATAAGAAATCATTGAAATATATAAATATATAAAAAAATAATATCAATTGAAGATAGTTATTATTTATAATAACTATCTTCAAAGATGAGTTATTACAAGTCAACTCATCAATAGAAAACAGTAGTGTCAATTGACACTATTATTTTCTACAAATAATGTTTAAAAAAAATCAAAAATGTAAACCTCATTTTATTTTTTGAATTTCCCTGATGGTTTTTCAAATGCAGTAATCATATTTTGCATGACATTGCATGAAAATATCAGTTGTATCTTTAACCTTTAAATGCATTCTGATGTCAATTTTCAATAAGTTCTTTTTGTCTCTATTGTATAGAATGCCCTAACTGTATTATGACTTTTCATACTGTATCCAATTCTCAACATACCATTCAACTGTGTAGTACCAACATTTCCTGATAAGTAGAATGGTGCACTGAAAAATTTTAAATTTATTCTAGTTAGTTGGAAACTTTTGAGGTCAGCTATTTTTATGAAGTTTGAATGTTTCATTTTATGTTTTTTGCAATATTTTGTAAAGAAAAAATGTGTTTAGTATGAGAAAAGGCATATATTTTTATTGATTAATGTTAGTTTTAAAAATAAATATGTCAAGTTTCTATAAATTTATGATTTCTGCTTGTTCCTATTTGGATTCATTATGCAAATTAACAACAAAGAAAAAAACATATTCTTAATAAGGATTTTTTGAAAATGGGAAATAAAATATACCTATAAGATAAAGAATTGGAAGAATTTTGGGAGAAGTTTTGTGGTCTAGATTAGTGATTGCAAATTTACCGACTTTTTCTATTACCGGTAATTCAGTAAAATTTTAAAACAAAACCGGTATACCGGTAAATTACCGGGAATTTTTTAAACCGTGAATACATAATAAACATTCATGATAATAAGACATTTTATTTGATTCTTATATACCAGGGGTAGCCAATCTTTTATAGCTCATGTGCCAATTTTTTCATTTTTTAGTTAAGATACACCATATAAACTTATACCCTCTTTTTAGCCCTTTTAAAATATGATAATATGGATATATTTAACAGTTATATTTATATATATATGTATATATAGTTTAGATATCTCTAATATCACACCATCACCTAATCACTAAGCCTAATCAAAGTTTAACTTAACCATATTATGGCTAAATAAGATAATGTAAGCTATAATCAATAAAAAATTAGAGAAAGATTAAAAAGATTTAAAAACTTTTTAATATGAAATCTGAAATTCAATAGTTTAACGAAATGCATTACAACTCGGAGGAATGCACTGAAGCAGTTTTCGTTCAGAAAGCTGCCTAAATATTGCTCTTAATATATACCTCTATAATTTTAGAATTGAACATCAAACCATTACGTCCTTCTACATCCTCCGTTACGTTTGTAACTAACAGGAATTTTTGCATAAAGGAGAAAAAACCTTAAAGAAAATTGCATCCCTCTCCTCCACCGCATCTTTAATAGTCGAGTTTAGTATCAATTTACCGAATATTTTTACCACACATTCTCAGCAGTTTGGTTCAAAAAAAAATAAAAAATGCAAAGATTTTTGTCTAAGATTGCTGGCATGTTTCTGATAAGGTAAGAAGAAGCAACCGACTTTAGAAAAGCCATCCTCCCACTCCAATTGGAGTGTAACGAAGCCGAATACTTAATTCACTTCTCATCATCCAAGAATCTAATAGTCGGACGAACTCCTACTAAGAATTCGATTTGTTGACTAGGACAAGGAATATCTCCTATCGAATCCGGCAAACTATCCATCCCGCACTCCTGTCACGCTCACACTCGTTGTACGCTGCAGTTGATGACGTACGGCATCACGTTGTTATGGTTACGCCTCACTGTGACAGCCTGGACCATTGAGTGAAGCGGTCATATCCAGAAAAGGATGCTCCGGATCTTGCGAGGATTTGTTTACTTCCCCTTTTTTTAGAGAAGAATAAGGGAAAAAAAAAGAGAGAGAGGATGGAATAAAAAAAAACTTATTTTGATTTAAGACGAAAGGTGAGTATATTATAGATTTTATTCAGTGTTTTTGTAGATAAAGTATTGCTTTTTTATGCGCCAGTGGAAGTGAATCTATTTTGAGAACGAAAAAAAAAAAACATAACGGGTGTGCAAAAAGGAATGAAACCTTTCTGCCAGATAGAGCGTTTCCTTTAGTTGAAAGGGTAAGAGGTATGTCGTCCGTGAGTAGAACGCCATCTCCCGGAAAGAAAGGAGACTATAGAGAAAAGGACACGCGACAGAAGTCGCTTTTTCGACTTATATATATATATAATATATTTTTTTTTTTCTCCCGACCTTTCAAATCCTACAATAATGGAGTTTCCATTTTTGAAGTCTCCTGTTCCTACCAAATGGAAAATCGGGAAGTATGTGTCCTTAATACTTTCTCCAAAAGTTGTATTTTCTTTCTCCAAACTTTCTGCTTTCGTTTTTCTTCTATCTATCAACAGATTTTGATGCTCCGAACTTATACATATGCATAAACATAATCTCTAAGAGTTAATTTATATTTATATATATTAAAAAAAAGAAATATTCTAGAATTTGAACACTGTACGATGCACTTATATGTAGTTCTGGAGCATTGCTTGTGATACTCCTCCATGTGTACCATACATAGTTAGATTTATGGGTAATGATACAGCATTAAATCGTTCTGTCAACTGTACTATGGAGGAAATAAATCTGTTGAAGTCTAAATGGTAAGAAAGGAATGGCGGATTTGAATGTTGGCAAGTTAGTTAATGTGTAACACGAGGTATTACTATTATTATTACAGGAATAATTAATATAATTAAGTAGTGTCGACATGCTAACAATGTGCCGTTCATTAGACGTTTGTGTTATGCTTTTGGGCAATTTTGATCGTTAATAAATATAAAAGGATTTAAAGGAATTAAGTTAACTCTAAATAACAATTGTGTTTATCATTAAATTCCGTGAATTAATTATTTTTATTTAATCAAGTGATTATTGTAGATGGTGATGCATCGCGAAATTGTCTACTCGATTTTTCTGTGATGCAAAAAAATATTAGTTATGTTTAAACAAGAGTGAGAGTCGTAGGAACTGATTTTTACTTTTTATATAAATAATATCAGCAAAAAATGCAGAAATTTTTACGAATTTCGAAAGATATACATGTAAAAGTTGGTGAAATTTCTTACGAATTTTCTTAGCGTAAATTCGAGATGATAAAAGGTGAATAAAGTAAGTTTAAAAAACAATAAGTCTAGAGATAAGTCAATGATAAAATAGTAGAATAGAATGAAGAAAAGAGAGAGGGAGGAAAGAGAAAAAATGGGAATAAAGGTAAAGGATAGAAGAATATAAGGATAAAATGGAAGATTGAGAGAAATCAGATAGAAAAAAAATGGAGATAGGGATGTAAATAGATGAAAAGTGGCACAACACGTCCGGAAAAAATTTAAGGAGAATAAAATAGAAAATACAAGAAATAGAAAAATGAATATAAAAGGAGGAGTATCAAAAAAATGAAGATTTGTGAACTTTAAAGTTTTTGAAATTTTAACGCATTTTAATAAATATTTCTTAGCATTTTCTAGTTTTCAATCTGCAAACTGAATCGTCTCCAAGAATTATATCATCATTAAAGCAAAATATTTCCTGGGAAAAAGTTTCCAAAAACAAAATAAATAAAAATTCTTACAAGTGTTACATAAAAATTGCATTTTCGCTTATTTTGATGATAACGCCTCATTTGGCTAGAAATAATAACTCAGTTTGACCCGGGTCGTCAAAATTTAACATTATTGTTGAACAGAGAATGATTTATTGCCTTAGTATCTTTACCAACCAAGCGTAATCTACTAAAAGTAAAATGCAAAGGGGAATGGGGGAAATAAAAGAGAGAGAGAGGAAAAACCCTGTCAAAATCTTGGAGAGGCCAACCTTAAATGAGGAGAAAAATGAAAAAAAGGGCATAACGGTTTAACGAACCCGAACAATAATCCAAAAGAAAACTGTAGATAACGAGAAAAATCAGGAAGTTCGTCTGGCTAAAGATGTTCTATGTGTGGTGTGTAGGTTGAGCATGGCAGATGTGTGTTGTTCTGCAGTTTAAAATCACTTCATAAATATCCAGAATATAGGAATATAGGATACACTGAATATTCAGCATCTCTAGGTAGCCATTATTCACCGAAAAATACCTCATGGGGCATATTACATATGTCAGAAAATGGAATAGTGATAAATAAACTTAGAGCGCTTTGGGATGAGAAACTGAATGAGCGAATTTACTGCAAAGTTTGCATTTGAAGTTTAAACACTCTCTGCTATGTCACCAGAAGAGAAAAAAAATTCTTTTAATTACATTAACTAAAATTAAAATTTGATTAATTATAATAATATTATTATTATCATCATCATTATTATTCCAATTGCATCTTCTCAATTAAAAAACTTGTTCTCTGATTAATAATATGAATGTTGCATTTCAGATGAAAGTAGAATTCTCGTGTGATGATATTAAATTTCACACTTTCATAATTTTCTTTTTTATTTTTTAGCTTAATGGATAATTAAATATAAATATTTTTGATAGAAGTTAAGAGTGAAAATGAAAATAAAAAAATGCTTTAAAAATTTTTATATCTAATAATAAAAAAATACTGTTTCCGAGGATAGAATTTTTACTTTAGATACAAAATAAAATAAACCTTAAGAGTCAAAGAGAGGAAGAGGAAGAAAGTCTTTTTTTATATAGTTTTTCACACATCACGAAAAAAATTGAAATGCCATTTGACAAGTATAAATATGCTGTAAATTTTATTGTGAATTGTGCTGACTCTCTCTCTCTCTATAGATATATATATATATATCTGTAGAAAGATGTTGATTTTTTTTTAATTTTTAAAAATAATATACAATATTTAATTTGAAAATAAAAAAATATTAAATGTGCCCCTGTAAATCAGTCTTTTCCTGATAGTGCAGAGCTATGAGGGAAAGCCACCACGCTTTACAAATTTTTGTTTAATTGTATTATAGACAATAATTAAATAATTTATTGAATTAATTATGTTAGATTATATAAATTTAATCTAGGTTAATTACAATTAATGATTTCTTTTTTTGTAAAAGGTAATCAGAGATAGTTTCAAGTTATGATTGTCCAAACGCAATTCTTGTGAATTAGCTACCAAGAACTGTGTGTGGACATCACTACTTGAGGCCAGACAACTTCTTGCCTAATTATTAATGTTAACCGTATGTTTTGTACTAGTTTATCTATAGAATAGTTAGCATATAAAATCTAAAATTAAGATAGAATTTTAAGTATAATTTACATCAACTTATTAACTTCAAAAAAGATAATAATATGGTGAAGCTAGTTAACTGATGCTATTTAAGAAGATAACTTTCTAGTATATAACCGGGTCTATTCCTCTAAGATAACTTCAGAAAAGGACGACCTTTGAGTTACTGAAAGCAAAATACACTTTCTCCCAAGAGAGTGGTCGTCGTAACATATAATTAGACCGAGAGGAGTCAGAAATGTGATACTGTGACCTCAATACTACCGAAAGGTTAACTCCCAAGATGTGAAGGAACGACGGATCACCCACAATAAGTTGTCATGGTAACGGATACTAACAAATAACGGCTGCCTTATCCCAATCGCCGCACCGTTATTAACTTCTATATGATGTATCTTACGTAGTTATTTATTTAATAGCCATCTTTAAAGAAAACAGTTTTAGTAAACTGCAGTAAATTTACCAACATCCGAGCTCCTCCATCTCATCAATTAAACGAAGTTATATTTTATTTATGATCCGTCATATTAAGAAAAATAATTAAAAAAATATATCCGTATCGATATTCATTTCGTGCCTAATTAAAATTGATAAATTAATTATATATTTAAATACGTTAATTAAGTTATAATTAATCATTGATATGCTTTATTAATTATTTATAAGACGATAAAATTAAACCGAAATTATATGATATATAGATAGATAGCTTTCCTGCGCAGCACCTGTATATTAGGAGAAACACGATTTACAGGGGCAATGGCTGTTTTTGTCATTAACAAGAACGGGTTTTAATATTTCTCTAAAGGAAAATTTCATGAATGTTTTAAAAAATTAGCTAAATATTTAAGTGATGAAGCATAGAAATACGGATAGAAGGTGTCTCCATTCTAAAAAAAAGGGGTAATTAATGACCCAAGCACTTATTGATGGACTAGCAGTTTCTCTGGACTCCTGCCAGCACTCTTTTTTTTTTTTTCTTCTTAAGATCACTGGGAAAATATTTTGCGTCACATTACTAGGAGCGGAATTTTCTGTGGTGAAGTAACATAGGGTTAATGAATGATGAGACACATTCTGATTGAGTCGATCTCTTTCTCTCTCTCTCTCTCTCTCTCTCTATTCTTTTGACAACAAATTTATTATCAGTATAACAATAGAACGATATTTAATGTAGTACAAAATCTTTTTTCCTCTTTAATTTTTCTTCCTAATCGTTAATCGTTTATCGACGTCATTCTCTCACAATAAAAGTGTGCGTCAATATTAACAATAATTTGTAAAAGTCCACTTAACAATGAAGATACCAAATTAAAAAATATACATAAGGAAAAAAAAATGCGCACAATTATTTTTCATTAAATATTTTCTTAACTTTCTACAGCTTTATGTGCTTCATTACGAAATTTTTTTTAAAGATAAACGTGTCGTAAGTGTGGAAACAGAGGTAATTCGGCTTCTAAACGATGCTTTACATCATATTAATGAAGATAAGTAGTAGCTATAAGTTATATTTGGGGATTTTAAGAGTACGGACGATGTTTATTCTCCAACGATTTTGAATTTATAACACAAAAGACTTAAATGCTCTAAAGTTATAGACAGAAATAACAATTTTCTGTTCGCTAGAGTGAAGAAATTTATTATATAACCTTTATTAAATCGACCTTTATTAAACGTACTTTATTGTTATGGAGCATTCATTAAATCTGATGCAAATAATTAAATCATAATCCCTTTTAAATTAATGACTTTTAACTATACGAAATATTCTTGTTGTGTGTGTAATTTTGTGTGAAAAATTTTCTTGATTTTGTTAAGATGCTGAAGATAAAATTTTTATATTTTTAAATGCAAAATATCGTTCCTCGACTTCTCTCCACTTTCTATTCAGTTTGAGTTCAATAGTTGTTTTGAATTATTGCTGTAACAGTTATTAATGTATGAATTGATACTACAGTAGTGACTTCATCAATAGCGGCTCAATTTAACCTACTAGATCAATTAAGCTGGTTGCTATAATAGCATAATTTACAGGATAGTACCTCTCCGCATTAAAACTTCATTACTATAATAGCCGAACTTTTTATAAGTTTATCTTTGCATTAAATCGATCTTTACTGATGTTTCTCAGTAAACTACAAGAATATAGTCATAGTAACTCAATTATAAAGTTAATTTTAATAAATTACATTTCTGTAAATATTTTAAATTGATTAAAGAGAAACGTATCTTGTTTTGACGCAACGCTGCAACTTTAAAAAATCAATTTAGATTCTTTCTTTTTATCTACGAAATTTAAGAGGAAGAAAGAAAAAAAATTTTGTTCAATTAGTTTCAAATCACACTTTAATTTCAGTAAGATGAAACCAATTTTATTGTACTTTATACAATTTGAAGAGTGATAACATTCGTTTTCGTCATCATCTACACGCTTTGCTATTTCCTCAAATGTAATTTGTAACTTCCTACTGCAACAAATACATTCCTACCTCAATTACAACGCAGTAATTCCTTTAATTACACTAATTTCCTCAGTCGCAACAATGAGGGAAATAGCCAAGGAAGTGGTGGTTCACTGTTGCAAGAAGTTAAGTATCCAGAAAATAAAAGAATGTGCTGGGAAACTTCGCTAATGAATCTTTAAAGTTTTATAGAGAAAGAAGAGAGAAAAGAAAGAAAAAAAGTAGTAAAGTTTGGCTTAACACGATGAAGATTTTCTGTTATATTATACCCATTTTAGAAAATTAATCTTTAGTATTAATTATCAATTTTCGTAGCTATTATAACAGGAAAATGACGAAAGTGGAGGAAGTCCATCTACACAGACTAAATAGTTCCTTAGGGAACTCTTGCAAGCTGGGAATTTCTAAAGAATGATAGCCAACACTTTCCGGAATTTCCGGCTTGTTTTCTGATCGATATTTCAGTTTTCCGTGGAAACTCGTGCATGTTAACATTGGAATTGTGGCAATAAATCTTTCCGTCTGGTCTCCTTCTCTACTTTGATAGAAGTCTTTCCAACACAAACTCGCTTTCTCTTACCGCTTCGGCGATTCTATTTTGGAAAATGTTTAAAGTGTAAGATGGATGGAAGTAGTTTCACTACTTACAGAAGAAAATAATAATAAAAAAAATTCCAGTTTGATTTAATTAAATAAGGTGAGTAGTGAGAATCTGGAAGAGGAAAAAAACAATCTCCCAGGTGACATTACAATAACAGTAGTCTCTGCAGTAGCAGCAGTAGCAGCAGCAATATAAACTTATAACTTATCTATGAAAGAATAAATTTAGTGTGAAATATGCCATTTAACACTGGCTTTTATATAGTAAACATTCCTTACGTTCCGCGATTTTTATTTGTATTTTCTTTTGTTCGGTTTTTTCGGCAGAGAAAACAATTATGACTTACTCCAAAATATTGCATTTGATTCCTTTTATAAAACTCTACTCTCTCTCCTCCTCTAAAGAGAAATTTCTCTTTCGGTTATGGCTGCATTTTCTATCATTAAGTTGCTAAAGAAGCTTATCCAAATTGTGTTTTTTTTTTATCTTTTTTTTCCGAAGATATTTTTATGATACGCAACAATAAGATGCATCTGTGCAGGATGCATATTTTTTTAAAGGATGTCTAAGAAGATTCCTTCAAAAAATTGAATTTTAATCTCCTTCTTATCAAAAATTTCTCCTTGCAATTACGTCTTTTGGTATTAAGTCGAATTGGCCAATTTTATTGCCAAAAAAGTACAAACTAAAACCGTATTTAAAGCGAAGATTAAATCCGATTCCAAATGCTTTCGCAAACTTAAAATAGATTCTTGCTCTGGAAGGAAAGGTAGGAGAGAGAGAGAGAGAGAGAGAGAGCTCATCTATCTGGAGAGATCTTCCCAATCAGATAAAACAAATGAGAAGCAATAATTCCAGTTGTTAATCAAGCAAAACAGGGGAAAACATCAAACTGCATCGGCGGCAATTATCCTGACAGTGAAAATTTGTTAAAGTGTCTTTACAAAAATAAGAGGTAAAGAATGTATTGGCACGTACAGATAATTAAGTTTGGGGCTAATTGCTTCGGCTAAGATGGTGACGTCACAAACTTTGGGAGGTAACCGGACTCTTGAGGAGGAGTCATTACAAAGATTTCCAATTAGAGTGCCGTTGGATGGTGATCAATCTTCGACTTTGCCTTTCCATAGCACTCGTAATGCGATCGACGCCTGCATACTCCCGCCTCTTATTGTTCAAATCCATCATTATCCAAGTCGACAACTTCTATGATGGTAATGCGACTAGCACGTGAGCCGCACATGACTTTGCTTCTTTAATTACCTGTGGCTCTCCATTGCTATGATTATTAATCTCGTTTTTTTTTCTTACTACTCCATAAATAATGTTCTGTGTTTTCCTCATTTTTTTCTTCGCCTGATGCTTAATAAATATTTCTAAACTTCTTTATTTAATAAATAGTGTTTTTTTCTTACTTTTTGTCTACCTTTTCTGCCCATTAATTTAATTTTCTCAAGTTCACTTATTTTATAAATAAAAGTGCTTTTAATACCTTTTCTCGTCATTATTTCTAGCAGTTGATTTTTATTTTTTTCGATGAGACTGTCTTCCAAACAATTTCTGTTTTTCTCATCACCCTTTCTCTTTCCTATCATCTTTACTAATTCAATTTTCCTATTATCCTTTCTCTGCTTTCTCGTTTCACTTTTTCATAGCAGTTTTCTTCATTCTCTTAACTCTATTTTTCTCCGTTCTTTCATCTCCCTTTCTCTCTCTCTCTCTCTCTCTATCTTCTCAGCTCACTTTCTTTTATGATCATCTTTCGCTTTATTTTCACTTTCTCACCTCACTTTCTCTGTAGCTTACTCAGCTCATCTTTACTTTCACTTTTTCAACTCACTTTCCTCTACTTTAACTCAATTTTTGCTTTCATTTTCTCACCACATTTTCTTCATATTTTCCGGGCTCTACTTTCACTTTATTTTCCACTTTCTCATCTCGTTTGACTCAACTTTCTCAAGTTTCCTCGACTTTCTCTATCCACTTTCTTAACTTTCTCAGCTCAACATTTTTATTATTTTTTTTTTCTTTTATCAACCGAATTTTTCTCAGTTTTTTTCCTCTTTTATTTCTTTCGATTTTTCTCAACTCTTTTCCTTCGAATTTCTTTTCTCTACTTCTACATTTTTGGCTCATCTCTTTTATTTTCTTCGAACTCGCTCATTTCCACTTTATTCAGTCACTAATTTTCACTCTGCTCAATTTCTCAACTCCTTCGTGCCCTTGATTCACTTTCTTTCGTGAGCTTCATCTTACTTTTCAGCTTTTTCTTTCAATTTTCTTATTGTAAATGATTAATTTTTTGTTGGTTCTTTCTCTCTTTAACTCTTTCCCGCTTTGATCACAACCATCCCTCACAATTTATCCATTAAGAGGGGGAGAAAACACTATTTCTTACTTCCCAAATTCGTAAAAATCAAATCCATCACTTAAGAACAAAAAAATAACATATTATACTAGGAAAAAAAAAAAAGAAATTACCAACTAAAAAGTGAACAATTCCTTAATTATTTTTAAACTTAAACATGCAAGACACAAAGCATCACTAACAGAACCAGAAAGCAGAGAGACAGAGAAGGAAAAAAAATTTTTATTTTTAATCTTCTTCCATCCTAACAAATTAAAATAAGTCTCTGCAAGAGGAGAATATTTAAATGCTTCAATACTCTCCTTAATTTCTGAGTTGAAGGAAAAATAGAAGGCAGGCGGTTTTTTTTATTATTATTTTTTTTTACTCTTTTTTTTATATTCTTTATTGCTTACCCTTGAAGGTTTAATTACGAGAGAATGCTTTTCTTTACTTTTTATTTTTTTATTCGAGTCGAAAAATACAAAAGATAACTTGGAAAATTGTTATGCGTTTTTTGTTAGATGAATAAACACATCAAATATTTTTGAGAATGTTAATATCAGTTGTAAATGGAAATAAAATTTTTCTTTGGCGAATTCTTCCTCTCCGCTCCAATTTTTTTTTTTATGTGTACGTTCTGTTTACAACATTCAACTTTTATATAAGTTTTGCACATAGTAACACGTATGTTTTAAGTGTTTTCTTTTTTTTTTAAATAAATTTTTATCTTTTATTTATCAAAGGAGACTAAATATTATTTTTCGTAATCAAATTTTAATTAGAGATGTCGTCCTGTGCAGATAGCGGACAATAAACTGGTCGAATCGATGAAGAGATGAAGATTTCTTTATTTTCTAACTCAGTTTAAAGGTTTAACTTATTGTCTTCGCGTTAGTAGACATTAAAATCTATGAGTGTTTTTAAAAAAAATTATTTTTGACAGATTATAAATGCTTTGGATACTTGTGATAATCATTTTTATCCTCAATAAACTCTCATCCTCGTAAATTTTTAATAATAAATCTGATTGTATCCATCTGCTCACAGCTTCATCCTCTTCATCATCACTATTATCCATAATAAAATTTTTTGATGATTCTAACTGCTTCATCTTATAATTTCATCCTCTTCATCATCATTTTTATCAATAATAAATTTTTAATTATGAATCTGATTACTTCTATCCGTTCATTCGTTCGTCTTTATCATCATTCTTGTCTATAATAAATTTTTAATAATAAATCTAACTGAAGAACCTCTATTCTCCTCATTATCCACATTACTTTCATCATCATTTTTATCTCCAATAAAGTTTTAAAGATGATTCTAACTGCTTAATCTTATAACCTTAATCCTTTTCATCATCACCTTTATCAATGATAAATTTTTAATAATGAAATCTAACTATAAAATTTCTATTCATTTCATCATTATCCACGTTACTTTCATCATCACTTTTATCTCTAAAAAGGTTTTAAGGTTGTTCTAACTGCTTCATCTTATAACCTCATTCTCTCTATCATCAGTTTAATCAATAAAAAAATTTAATAATAGTTCTGACTGCTTCCATCTGCTCACAACTTTCATCCTCTTCATCATCATACTGATCCATAACTACTTCCATTCTGATCATCATCCACATTCTTTTCTTCATTCTTATCCATAATACATTTTTAATGATTATTCTGTTTCATGAAGATATGTTTCATGAAACAGTTAGAATAATCATTAAAAATGTATTATGGATAACCATGATGATAAAGAGGATAAAGTTGTGAGCGGATGAAAGCAGTCAGTACTATTATTAAAAATTTTTTTATTGATAAAACTGATGATGAGAGAATGAGGTTGTAAGATGATGCAGTTAGAATCATTCTTAAAACTTTATATTAAATAGTTATAGATAAGAATGATGATGAATGTAATGCTCATAATCATACTTTCATCCATAATAAAATTTTAATAATGAATCCACTTTCTTCATCATCATTCTTATCCATATAATATTTTTAACAATGGTTCTGCTTTATGTTTCCATCTCATCCCGAGCAGTTTTCGCTTCTACATCACTACAGTCCTCTTTTAATTGAATTATACACACATATTTTTTACATAATTAAGTAATTATATTTATATTTTTACTTAATTTAAAACTTATTCTATCATCCAGAAAAATCTTGCTTTCATAAACATCAAATTTTAATTAATTATTTATTTTTCCCCCATTTTTTTCTTCTCTCTTTTTCTCTTTTCTTAAGAATTTCAAACAAGAAAAATTCATTCTTTCCATGAATAAAAAATAAATCCTATTTTCTTTCCAGATACAACTCCGACTTTAATCACATTCTACATTTTTTTTTTTTTCTTCCTTTTTTTTAAGTTTTGATGTTTAAATTGGGAATTTTTCTCATTCCAATTTTATTTTCTCTGGAATCGTAAATATGTTCTAATCTCAAATGCTTCACTTCGCCTCCCTATTGTAATAACTCTTTCATAACCGAGAGACTATGCTTACACGGTTTTTGGTTGCCATTTTTCTCCTTTTGTTTCCTGTCTGGCACCGAGTTTTGCAACTTCAGATTTCCAAAAAATGAGTAGTTAAAGGAGTCATTTATGTGATGAAGATTATGCTGGTGGTATCACTGCTTCCGCTGCTGCTTCTGCTGTTGAAGAAAGTAACGTTGTTTGCTTCTCCTTTATTTACTTATAGTGATGGTTTGCAGTTAATCCGAGCAGAATAAGCCTAACGGACCATGCATTTATCCCATTTTTAGGCATCGCTTTTTCTGCTTCATTTGTCTTCGGCCAGTCGACACTGACTTCCAAAAGATCGATCCGTATCCCGTAACCATGACGACCGTCCCTGTCACATTAACCTTCATCCTATCTCCTCTTTTTTCCATCATGAATTCGGACGATCCGGAAGTGATAAATTATAAAAATGTCATTAATACTCACATAATTAATTAAATATACGCATTCCATTGTTTTTTTTTTAAATTTTATCTTATTAAATTAAAATTTCTGAATTTTTTTAAAAAGTTATTTTAATTCTCTTTGAAGTAATTATTTTTATTTATGAAATTGAATTAAGTATAGAGTCACAATAGAATTTAAATTTTTATTTTAATGAAAATCATACAAAAATAAAAGTGTGATACATTAAAAATGGCAAATAAAAATCCAATCAAGCAATATTGAATCCACTGATTAATCACCACTATTATAAACAAAGTTTATACTTATTTTTAAATTTTATATTTCTATTCTTAATCATTAGAACCTATTCTTTTTTATTAATAAATTTTTTATTATTATATTAAAATATACTATGCATAAATATTTATCAATATGGCATATCAGTAATTAATTTAGAATAACTATTCTAATTATTAAAGTTTCTAATAAGTACGTTTAGAAATATTAATGATTAGTGAAATGACTTTGAAGAGACATTCATCATATCACTATAACAGATTATTTAAATTTTTTTTTCAAAATAATGCATTATTTTCATTTTTTTATATACCTATATGTTTGTGTGTTACTAAACAAAACTAAATCACCTCCAGTTATATAAAAATTTATTATATAAGTAACTTGTCGTTAAACCATTAACTTGGTTACAACTTCTAACAGGCTTTCTCATTTTAACTATAATATATAACAGTTTCTGGTTTATGTTATATAAAATATAATTTATTAAAAAAAAATAAATAAATAATACTTAAATCATATTTTGCTAATGATCATATATTCAATAAAATCAAATTTAGAGCAATTACTTCTTTAAAAAAATGAATAAAAATGTATAAAATGTTTATTTAATATTGTTATTATATAAAAATGTCTTTTAAATATCCGAACAAAATAGCATTACATTGACGATGTTAACACTAAAATACCTTTTGACTTTTTTCTTTTGTGATATTTTCATTGTTAAATTTTTATTTTCCTATCAAACTATCATTAGAATCTCATTAATACCATAAACAGCTAGAGGCAAAGTCATTAAGTATTTGCAAAAGTAGAAGTGACTCACTACTAAATTATGTTATAAAAATTGAATATTTAATTTAATTCTTTTTAATATTCTATGAATATTAAAGCAATTACGTAAGCATTTTATAATTTAATAAATATGAAAAATTTATTAAGTAATATTACAAGAATAAGCAATCAATAATTTTAATGTAATTTTAAATTATTAATTGAATTTAAATCTATGCAATAATAAAAAAATATATATAATATAATATTCT
>AYEL01059504.1:0-19183 GCA_000484575.1 Olivierus martensii | reverse complement strand
TAAAAAAATATATAAAATATAATATTCTATTAATAATTGAAATAAAAATTTAAAACTTCATAAAAAATTTGAGTGGATTTGTTATATTTAAAAGTGTAATAAAAACGAATTTAAAACTGTAAAAAAGAGTGTTTTATAAGGATAAAAAATTTAATTTAAAAAGCGAAAAAAATTGAATTGTTATCGAAATGTGTGCATAAATTATGTTAATTTTAAAAATTAATAATATGTACACATTTCAATGGCAATTTTTGAATAAAGGTATAGTAAACAAATTTGCATTAATCCATAAATCTTTCATATTTGAATATATTAAAAATTTATTTTATAGTATAAATTTTCCGTAAGAAAACAGAAACTAGAACTTTTATTTTCCATTTCATAACTAGAAAATAAAACTAGACGATAATTATGATTAACAATATATATATATATTTTAATTGAAAGTTCGTATTTTATTAAAGAAATTGTAAATACTGAAGAATTCTTCAGATTTTTATCAAAACAAATTTTTCAATTGGATTCTTGTGTAACTGAAATTAAAAAATATATACAGTTATAAAAATACTGTTTTTTATTATTTTATTAACTTTTTCACATTTATTAGATTATTTTATGGGTCTTTAATTTTAGCAATGTTACATAGCTAATGATTATAGTGACGATAAAAAGTGCAGCTACAGTATTTAAATAAAAAATAACAAAATAGCAATTATCAAAAAGGGCAGCAAAGTAAAAAATCTAGAAAAATATATAATGGGTAATAAAAAAAGCTTCACTTAAATAATTGAGAACTAGAGTAATTTGAAAATTTATGAAATATTTTTTAAATAAAATAATTAATAGTATAAAGATCAAATTGCTGAAAACTATACAAAAACTGCATAAAGAAATACTTTCAGAACATCAAAAAATTAAAAATAAAATTCGATGCAATTAATTTTTTTATTTTATTTATCCTATATATATATTAAATTTTATTTCATAAATAATAGGAACTGATTAGATTTAATTTCCTTTGCGTTTCAATAATCATCGTAAAACTTAATAAGTTATTATTAGAAAATTGTATACCATTTACTCCACATTTCTTTAATGATGATTATCAGCATTATGATTTGAAAAGACACCTAAGATATCATTGATAAAGATATAAAAAAAAGAATTGGCTGAGGATCTTTTTGGGATAATTTTTTTAATAGACAGGATCAGACAAATAAAAATTCTCAAAAAAATTAAGGTTAATAGTACCGTAATTATTTTTTCAGTCTTCATCTTAATGATTTTGTAATAATTGTGACGCTATAAAGAAAAATTGATAAAATGAAGGAATGAAATAATTTATTATTACTTCTTAAAAGTGCAATTATATCAAAAAAATATGATTAATATGCATTTTTTTATTATTTAGTTCAAATTTATAATCATTACTATGATTATAATTCTTAGAAAACTATTAAATATGCTAATCGAAATTAAAAAGAAAAAATTAAACTTATTTAATTGGAAATATAATAATAGATGTATAATTATTAAATATTATCATTTCTATCAACTATTTTTTATATATACACAGTGTGCTATTATAAATAAAATTTTATTAAATTTCTAAACTTTTTCCATGCATATCGTGATGATAAATTATATTTCTTAAATTATTTTAAATTAAAAAAAATGTGATTTTGCTTATAAATTTTTTTACATAATTGAATTAGTGAACTGAATTCGAGAAAAAGTAAATAATTAAAAATTTTTACTATTTTTAGAGGCTGCAAAGAGTTTTTAGCTTCGATAAAATTATTATTTACTTTAGGAAGGCATCAAGTACGCTTTGTTTTTTTTAATTTTGAATGCATTACTGAATTCTCTTTCGCATTTAAGAAAATTATTTCAATCTCTGAATTAAAATCTTTAGAAATAATTTATAAATATTATAATTTATGTTTTGTAAACAATTTCTAATATCAAGATTTATAACTTAAGCTTAGAAAATTCTAAATAAGCCATTTCAAAAAATATGATAGCTTTTTTATGTCAAGGTAATATAAAATTAGTAATGATAAATTTTCTTTTCTAAATTAAAAGATCAATTTTTTTAATTAATGTTTGTTTGTTTTCTGGAATGTAAGGCCTTTTATAATAAATTATAAAAATGCTTCTCAATTAAAACACGATTTTTACATTTTGACAATTATTCTTGAGATAAAAAGTACAGGTTGATTATCAAAAATCCGGCAACCTCGGGACCCGAGGATTGCCGGATTTTCGAAAATTCCGGATTTCTGATGTATATATAGGTATATGTTTAACGGGAAAAAACTACTTGTACAGTGCTTTAAAGAAATAAAATTAAACAGTAAATGAAAAGCAAATGAAATTTTATTGTTCAATTACTAAATAAAAGACTATATTCTACAGGATGTTAATTCAACTAGATAAAATAATTCTACAGAATTTTAATTCGTTGCTGTATCCTCGAAAAACGTTAAAAGATTTTATATAATGCAAATAAACAAAAAAAAGCCAAAAAAAACGCCAAAAGTTTAAAAAAATTTCTAATGCAACCGTGTCTAAAAAAGCCAAAAAAGAGCTCGTTTGGCGTCAAAAAAGCCAATCTGGCCACTCTGGTGGCAAGTATGACTAAACATCCGATTCCGGAGTACGAGGTAGTCAAAACATGAACGGCACCTCCAGAAAACCATGGCGCGCCAAGGCGGTAAATTTTAAATTGCGCTCCGACATTGGTGCCGGAAAACTGATGGAACCGGAATATCGATGGCCGGATTTTTGATAGTCAACCCGTATATAATTTATATAATACTTGAAAAATTTTAGATATATACTGCATTTAAAAACGAAACGGTAAACCTTGAGAAAAATGACCATGAACAAATTGCGATTTCAAGAATTAATAAATCTTCTTTTCTCATTAGTTATCTAATCTAACAATAAAATATTATTTAAATAAAAATTATTATGGCCCCTATATGCATTTCCTTCAAATTTACCTGTATTAGTCATTTTTCCATTTAAAAAGCTATTAATTTTAATTAAGGAAACAATAGAGGTCGACCTTTTTTCAATCTAGTTAAAAATATCAAAGTTAAAGAATAACTTTGATAGGGACATCAATAATTATTGATAGATATCGTTCGTGCAATTACGGAATGATAGAAAAACATGAATAGAAAGGAAGAATAAATTTTCGCTTAATCAGCTATAAGTATGATATATATCAAGGTAACAACAAAATGGGAATAAATTCATTTTATCAAGTTTAGGAAACGATGTAAATGTGCAAGGACGTAATCACACCTGTATCAAAATAATTTACAATAAAACTGAAAACAATCAATTTGATTGAGCTTCTAACAAGCAAACAAGTTAATAGAGAATAAAGAGTTCAGCTTTGAATATAAAATTAAGTTTAATAAACCCATCAATTATAGTTTATAATAACCTGACAACCAATTAACCTAGAAAATAAAAAGCGTAAGAATAATCGGATTTTAAACACCTTAACTTAATTTGATGATTTTTAGAATTAAAAACAATATAATTGAAAAAAAAACACAATAATTTATACAATAAACATAACGAATATAAAAAAATTAACATATGTTGCAGATATGTTAATTTGTATATAATTAGAATATGTTTGTATTAACATAATACAAAACCATAATGTAGTTTTTTTATATGAAACAAATATTATATAAAAATCATAAATAACAAAAACTTCAAAATGTTCATATATCTATTTGCTTATCTTACATAAGTATACACTTTAAATTCGCTGAAGGAATAATCCTTAATTTTTATAATTATGATTAAAATATCAATAAGAATTTAATATCATTAAACCCTAATAAAAATAAACGAAAATTGATAATTATTAACCATCAAATTATGCTGCAAGAACGAAGTGAATTTATTAAAAATTCTGACATCAGAAAAAATCAAATAGTGTTTAGCTAATTATTTAATATTTTCAACACAATATAAACTATCTCTTAAATTTTTCATGCTGATTATGCGAAATATGAAATTTCGTTAAAATAATTTCTTCGAAACTTTATCCTGATAAATTCTTAAAATTGTGATAGGCCCTATAATATTAATTTATTTATAGATCATTTTATTTTTCTGTAATGAATTTTTTTTTAAATTTCAGTTAATAAAAAGTTTTCGCTGCATAATCTTTCTACATAGGATCGTTTCGTAAAAAAAATTTATAAGTGAAAAAATATTAATATGAAATAATTAATGTAAAAAGAAATTATTTTTCATTTTTAATATTGAAAACAAATTTCTGTTTTAATGATAAGTAAAAATGGTAACAGATAGGATATCTGTTAAAAAATGAAAAAAATACTTCAAAGATTCTCTAAAAAATAATGGAGCATATTCGTATCTGATTATGACAATTATTGAAGAACCGTTGAGTTTTTGAATGATATCTTCATTCCTATGTATTCTATTGAAACTATAATGTCATATAGGTCACAATGCTCAGATTACCCGAGAGTTGGTAGAAAGAAAGATTATGGAAAGAGACAATACATACTCAAACCGTAGGATGTCCTCATACTGACAACCAACAAACATCTTTACGACTTATCTGATAGAGTACTGTGTTGTGTAGAAGGTCAGAAAAAGTCGAATATTTCGTGACTTCCATTGAAACTTCTTCGGGGTGATTTCAAAGCACGATCGGTTGTAGGGTAGGCGAACTTTATCAAAATTCTTCTACTTGTTTTCTTTCTTGCTCGTAAATTGTTATTTTATCTCTTGGACATCACTAGAACTGATTTTAACGTCGCGAAGTACAGAAGTGGATGACACTTTGTTTCCATTATTACTGTAGAAAATCTGTTAAAGAATAAATTTCCTTTGAAATATTATATTCTTGAAACTGTCTTATTCAGAATTGTTTAGTTTAAAGTAAGAAAGATTGTAAAATATGGCAGTTTGTTTAAAGTTTCGTCATGCTATTTAGAACCAGCTTACATGATATTCGTGGTGGTCACTTATTATCAATTTTAATTATCAATAAATCTAATCTTATCAAAGATAATCTCAAAATTAATCTAGAAATTTATATAGCATGTTTATCTTATCGTTAAATTTCCACTTTAAAATAAAGAATTGTTTAAATTCTTTCATTTAATTTTAAATTATAAATATATTTTTAAATAAACACAAACTATGTTTACAGATCCCCAGCTTTGCTCTTAATTAACAGGATATATCGTTGGATATTCGTCTTCAGATTGTATTGTTGGAGGTAAGCTTACAGATCTGGATTCGATAACCAATTCTAGAGGGATTCTTTGCCCTCCAGCATGCCTGCATTCAATCACCAATAGCTCAAAATCTCATCATCTAATTTCGATCAAATTTAGTAGAAAAGTTAGCCGTTTTAATCTATGTCACGCGTGTAAATTTTATTTAACAGTTTTCCGACTCTAAGAATCATTCATCTCCATCTTCCCAATCCGCGTCGTGGATGATTTAAAAAATAAAAAACTACTGAAATTTAAGCTTGTTTTTTATGTGATATATTAAAGTATTAATAGAATTTTCTATCTATCCGCTACTATTTTGAGATTAGATGATGTTTGTGGAGTTTGACGATCTATCTTTCTTTATAAAGATCTTATCAACTAGACGTGACAATTCGACTGTAAAGGAAGAGACTGGACTCGATGTCAAAACAACATAGAAAAATCTTTTAACTTCTACTGAAGTATTATCCGGAGTAGGAATTTATGGGGAAATAGAAAATTGGATTCGAGTTTGACTTTCTTTTTCCTTAATCTTGCAAACTCTCTCATCATTAGACTAACATTTTCTTTTAAGCGTATTCGATTACAGACATTATGTAGGAGCGATTCAATAATCGATTATTGTAACTGATAATCTCTAATTAATTAGGCAATGCATTGTATTAACAAGCGATAAAACCGGACCAAGATTTTAACTCGATAATGCCGACAATCAAATCTTTGGGATGACGAACCTGCAAATTAAATCCGGAAAATTTTCGCGATTTTTAGAAAAACGGATGAATACAGGAGCGATACAATAATCGATTATTTCAGCTGATAACATCTAATTAATTACGCAATGAACTATATTAACAAACTACAAAACAGGACCGAGATTTTAACTCGATACTGCCGACAATCTAATCTTCTGTAAGAGAAACTTGCAAATTAAAATCCGTAAAATTTTTGCTATTTTCAGAAAAATGGATGAATATAGAAATGATGCAATAATCAGTTATTGTAGCTGATAATCTCCAATTAAGTAGATAATGCATTATATTAACAAGCGAAAAAACAGGACCAAGATTTTAATTCGATACTGCCGACAGTCAGATGGTAGGAATGAGAAACTCGGAAATTAAATCAGAAAAAGTTTTGCGATTTTTTAGGAAAATGGATGAATATAGGATCGATACAATAATCGATTATTATAGCTGATAAGATCTAATTAATTATGCAATAAACTATATAAACAAGCTATGAAACCAGCCCGAGATTTTAACTCGATACGTCCGACAATCATATTGCAAGAATGACAAACTAGGAAATTAAATCCGAAAAACTTTTGCGATTATTAGAAAAATGGATTAATATAGGATCGATGCAATAATCGATTATTGTAGCTGATAATCTCTAATTAATTACGCAATGCATTTTGTTAACAAGCTATAAAACAGGATCAAGATTTTAACTCGTCACTGCCGACAATCATATCCTAGGAATGACAAACTAGGAAATTAAATCCGAAAAACTTTTGCGATTGTTAGAAAAATAGACGAATTAATTCGACTCCCTTAGGCTACGACGATATTGAAGAATGTCATCGAATGTCTGCACTTCTGAATGAAAAGAAAAAAAAAAAAAAGAAAATTCTAGTATTTTCTCGCTGCCGAAGAATGTCTAGCAGTGGAGGAAGAAGAAGAAGAAAAAGAAGAGATCATAGCTTTAGGAAAGAGAAACAACAAATCTACTGTAGTAAAATGAACGGCATCTCTAAAAATAATTATTAAAAAAATATATATATTTGTAGAAAGTTATTATACGCATAAATCTGCTTAAGGCCAAGGAAATTACTTTTATCCTTTTTTTTTTGTTGTTAAATTAATATTTATTCAACTTTCGTAGCCGAAATATGATAAAAAAAAAAAAATTTAATGTCTTTAAATAGGCGAACATTTTAACCATTTTTGTACTTAATAATTGAACTTTTTGAGAAGAGGAGGAGGTTAAAGAAAGAAGAATAAAGTACGGTTCGTTATGGAGAACTATAAATTTTTACATTGTTCCCTCATTGAGTTATCTGAAGGATGGAGATGGAGAAAACTAAATATTTATGAAACGCAATCACAAAGTTTTATCCTATAGGGATACACTATCGATAGAAATAAATATCGTAAGGATTTCTCTAGAGTCGAGCTACCTTTAAAGACTGGATTTTCGTAGGTTGTAGTAAAGATAAGATAGTATTGAATTAACCGTATTAATCTTTAAACTTCTCATTATTTTCTTTTTTTTTTAATTATAGAGAAAACGTGATGGAAATAGCCAATACTTAAACACTACTCCTTCTAGATAGGAGGATAAACATTAAAACATTGCATTTTATCGAGTAATACGATAGATGCTATTTAATACAAATTCTCAATTATCCATTTTTCTGTCTCTCTTCTACCTTTTCTCTCTCTCTCTCTCTCTCTCTCTTTAGAAAGGAGGGTAAAAAAAAAAACATTCGCGTCTTAAATTACACGGAGAGTCAAAAATATGAATTTTTTTAATGCTCCTTAAATTGAATTTTTCCGAAACGAATTTTTTTTTTTTTTTCGAGGCGAATTTTATTAATTTGATATTTATTACGATCGTTTAAAAGTGTTATCTTAACACGGAAAAAAAAAATTAATAAAATTTCATTAATAAATGGTCGCAGCTCTTCTTTTTTCTGTCCGCATCCCAAACGGAATTTTCTATTAATTACTGGCGCGTAAGATACGCGTAGAAAACTATAAGAGTTTCGAATCTCCGCGTGGCATTCTCTAGATTTTTTTTTTTTAAGATGGTGAGCTTTTATTATCGGGTTTATACAGTTTTCTGGATTTATATAATATGTGTATAGGGATGATGCTATTGTTTGCGTTCCTATGCTGGAGTATAGCAACCTCTTAACGACTGATATGTTGGTTGGATGAAGGAATTCTACAGATGTCGAGGAAAAGTAGGCGGTGAACTGGAAGACAGCCAAGAATATCTCTACGACATCGTTACCAATTTAAAAAAGAATTTTCTCCCTTTTTTTCGGTCCACCTTTAGAGTGATCCCGCTCGTAGTCAGAAAAGAGTAGCGCATCTTTCTCGTTATTTTGACTTCTTTCTGAACGTTACCTGAATATATATACTTACCTTTCTATCATATAATTCGGTTAAGTGGTCTAAATTCGATTAATTATTACTTAATTAACTATTTTAAGAAGTTAGAAAAAAAAAAAAGTTAATTTTAGTATTTTTGTTCTCCCGGGGGATAAGTTGTTTTATCGGATTTTGTTTCCTTAAAGAATTTTCTATTTCGTTTGTAGGTTGTTGAATAATTCGGTTTTTTTTCACATAAAAGTTTCATATTTGTTTCTTGGGTTTATTCTTGGTAGTTTTTATCGTTAAATCCGAAATAATCTTCTTTATTTTTTGAGATTTCTTTCTTTTTTTTTGATTCTATACAAGTTTTAACAATTATCGGAACTTAAATAAAATTTACTCGAACGTATCCTTGTTTATTTTTTGGAGAATTTTGTGGGGTGAAAGTTAAAAGATTTTTTATCATTAAGTCGTCGAAATTTTTATGGATTTTTCGGTAAAAATCCATAAAATGCACCAATTTTTTCTTTTTTTTTGGTGCTGTTTTCCAGCATCAGTTTTTAAACTGTATTTTTGTATATAAATTTTTCATCTTGAATCTGGTCTTCCTTTCATAATTCTTGTATATATTTTTATGTTTATTACATAAATATTCATCTTTCAACCTTCTTATGCGAGAATGCGGTCTTCTTTCGAAATTTTTCATGTTTCAACATTCTTATGTAAGAATATAATCTTTCTTTTAAAATTCTTGTATTTTTTTTGTGTTTATTACATAAATCTTCATCTTTCAATCTTCTTAGATCTTCCTCTTTCAATCTTCTTATGCAAGGATATGGTCTTCCTTTCAAAATTCTTGTATTTTTATGTTTATTACATAAATCTTCATCTTTCAACCTTCTTACATCTCCTCTTTCAATCTTCTTATGCAAGAATGTGGTCTTCCTTTCAAAATTCTTCATCTTTCAACCTTCTTATGTAAGAATGTAATCTTTCTTTTAAAATTCTTGTATTTTTATTGTTTATTACATAAATCTTCATCTTTCAACCTTCTTATGCAAGAGTATGGTCTTTCTTTCAAAATTCTTCATCTTTCAACCTTCTTAGATCTTCATCTTTCAACCTTCTTATGCAAGAATGTGGTCTTCCTTTCAAAATTCTTCATCTTTCAACCTTCTTATGCAAGAATGTGGTCTTTCTTTCAAAATTCTTCATCTTTCAACCTTCTTAGATCTTCATCTTTCAACCTTCTTATGCAAGAGTGTGGTCTTCGTTTCAAAATTCTTGTATTTTTATTATGTTTATTGCATAAATCTTCATCTTTCAACCTTCTTAGAAAGTCACTACATCTTTTTTAAACAATTAAATATTCATTCGTTTTGCTTCAAAATTCATCAATTGATTGGAAAATTTTATTTTTTAACGATTTTTTTAACAGAATTTCAAATTTTTAAGCAGGAAAAATAAAAAAAACACTCTTCGTTTTTATAGAAAAGTAAACAATATCATCAAGATTGAAACCTTTACTTTTTCTTCATTCGCCATTCGAAGCGCATAGCAAGAAAGACAAAAGACATCACATACATCAAAAACGTGACTAAAAACCAAAAAAAAAATCCATTCTAAAACCGATATACAGTACAACTAAAACTAAACAAAGACTTTGCAATTTTATGCATTTGCAAGAATGATCAAATTAATATCTTCGAAAGCGGTAATGACAACAGAGAGAGCATCGAGTTCCTTTATACACTTGTATCTGGGAGTCATTAGCAGTTAGAACTTCAGCTAACTACAGTTTCAGTTCTGTTAGAACTCCCAGATGACCCGAACATCTACTAAGAGATGTCTTTGTTGTCGGAAACTGTTAGTATAACTTCCAAAACGGACTTGACACCATCCACTTGCTCATATTCAGTCTCTGTAGCACCTCCCCAGACCATATTCCCAGCAAACTGTGCAGCTGTTACAGAATAACACATTATTCTGTCAAGTGCAGCAGAGAACTACTACTGCTACAGAATTTAAACGTAGATAGAAAAGTATAGCTGTATATACATTTTAACTCCAAGTTGCTGATCTTACACGGCGAGAATAACGAGTAAAGGCGGACTTACATTCTTATTAAAGTATCAAAAAATAAGAGCAGAAACTCATTTTGCAGAGCTTTACTGAGAATGATCAATGATAGTCGGACCGAAGTAGGAGAGCTAGTTATGAATATTCATCCTTCTTATTTAGGAAATATCTTCAGAAAACACCTTACACTTGTTTCTTATTCGTGTTTTTCTCCTTTTCCTCTTTGTATTATTATTATTTTAATTGTACGCTGGGGTATTTTCTTGTGTCTTATCGAAATCCTCTCTTCGTGTTTTTCTCTAAATTGCCGATTGTTTCAGAGATTAAGGTTTAAAACTTTATATTATTCTCACACGGAAAGTAATTGTTTGACGCTGATAATTTATTTGATAAACGAAACTACATTCGAAAAGATTATCTTACTGCCTGGATGGTTTTAATATATTTTAAAGGCGATGCTACACACACACACACACAACCGGGGTGGCTTAGATTGCAGAAACATTTACGGCAGATGCAACCATTCCAGATAAGGGAGGTGACACACTTCTTTAATTCCACTTAGAACCCCCCCACTCGGACTTAATTAAAGTGTTTGCTACTGTCGAAATATCTTTAAATTTAGCTACGTACAGGGTCGGAACTTTAAAAGTGTCGTTGGCACAGTTTTAAAAGCCCACACTACCAGCATCTTGCTTAAAATTTATAAACCTCTAACATATAGCTCAAACTCGAGATAAAGCAGGGGATAAGCTTAGTTATATTCACTGAAAAACGGCGTGTAGAGAGATTATGTGCATTAGAACTGTATCCAAGCTTAGTTATGTGCTCTCAGGAGAGATAAACTTAGTTATGTGGATTCAAAAGAGGGATAAAAGAAATTAAACTAGGAATGAGTTTAGATAGAAAAGTATGTGCATACAGAAGATTAAAATAGAAGTTATATTCAGTGAAAAACGGCGTGCAGAAAGATTATGTGCATTAGGAAAGAGTAGAACTGTATCCAAGCTTAGTTATGTGCTGTCAGGAGAGATAAACTTAGTTATGTGGATTCAAAAGAGGGATAAAAGAAATTAAACTAGGAATGAGTTTGATAGAAAAGTATGTGCATACACTTTTGTGTATGCACATACACAAAAGATTAAAACTTAGTTATATTCATTAAAACTGAATATGAAAACTGCATGTGCCAAGATTAAAACTTAGTTATATTCATTTAGAAGGGGTAAAACGAGAATAAATTTTGTTTATGTGCATTCAAAAGAGGATAAACGAAGATTGAGCTTAGTTGCATGCATTCAGGAGGATTAGTTATGTACACTCAGAATGAGATCAATCTTATTTATGTACATTCAAGGAGATGAAACAAAAAATAAATAAATGTTTTTCTTTGGTTTATGTGCATTCAAAAATAAGTAGAGATTAATCTTACGAGTTAGTTATGTGCGCTTAGAAAGAGATAAGTTTGGTTAGATACAACATATAGATCATGCTGAGGTTCACTACAGGAGGAGGTAAAGCAGTTATGATATGTGCGCTACATAAAGAGGAAAGTTTAGTTTAGTGAGAAAGAGTTTATTAAATGCAGAGCTAAGAAGAAAAAGACTTTCTGACTCTAAACTCTTAAGGCTTCCAACTGCGGCCATTTCGATCCTTTAACAGGTTTTTAGTATATGAAAAAAAATATGTTCACTTTTCTTACACGGTTATGAACTCGCCAAGCATTAATATCTAAATAACAGCAAGGAAAAGCCATTTTAATGCTTTCTTCTTTAGGTATATGATCAAACCCAACCATCTGGTGGAATATTAAACTCTATCGGCCGTCTGTCTGGCGCCTATAAGAGTCCAAGACGAATCTTTGTCGCCTGGATGGTCTTTGTCCTTCCCACATGGACATGTTCTGTTTATATATATATATATATAAAGATAATTTAAGTTTTTCCTTATGCGTATCCGGCATTATTATAGACGACGAAGAACGTCCATCTTAAAAATTTTAATTTTTATACGGTTCCAAAAAGTCGACCGTTCTGTAACTTGCAGTTAGAATGCTATCTGTAACAATAAAAATAAAAATAAATATGGTTTCTCAGTCGGTAGAAAGCATTACAAAAATGAAAAATCGCTTTACACATCGGCATAAAATTGCATAATATAATTTAAATACCCCGTAAGACGACAGGAGAGGGGTAGAGAGGAAAAAAAAACTAATAAAAACACACTAAACGGCAGAAACAAAATTGATTTCTTCCTAAAAATAACATTAGCCATAGACTTAGCTATACATTCTTATGTCAACAATTTTTCCGTTGTCCGTTGTGGCGCTACTACTTCACCTTTTCTTTAGGTCCACATCCGTTTGTTATCACTGTCTTCCGTTCATTTTTTGTCTTCTTTTTTTTGCCATCTTTCTCTTGACCGAGCTGTGGCGTCAGTGCGACTTGAGTCAACACTTCTACGCCCGTGTTGATGGAGTTGCGTCTCTACGTCGTTGACAGTTATGTTCTAGACAAACAGACTTAGTGCGATAAAATTTCTTCTTTCCACCTTCAGGCTATTTTTGCCATCTCCAGACATTTATTAAGGTTTCTGCACATTTTACTTATCGTTTCAGCAAAACTGCTTCGGTTTACAGGCAAGTATGCAAATGCGCTAGACACTACTGATTGTGGCCCACAGTGTTTAGAGGTGTGGCATGTATTATTTATTTATTTATTTATTTTTTTTGGCCACTTTTTTCCTTAAGTCTAGCATGTGTACTTGGCGATACGCAAATTGCGTAATCCACTAACGTAACGTTCGCAAATTATCAATTTTTTTTTTCTGTTTGTTTGTTTGCAGTTTTTTTTTTTCTACACGTACCTAATCCTTTCTGATCTTTACGGATACAAAACGTAAATTTTTGCTTCGTCACCGGATGCGATGATTTAACTTTCTTTACTCTTTGCAAGCTTTTATTATTCTAGGCAGTGCTTAGAGAGTTAAAAACTTATAGAAAGAAATAAGCTTAACTGAGTTTAAATTCTGTTTTTATCAAGATTTGTTTCCTTTTAAAATCCTTAACTGTGGTAAAGATCCTTAATTCAAAGCCTTGATTCTGATATGGATATTTTGCCTCCTTAAAGTCAAATCCTTAACTATGATACATGGCTTGCCTCCTTTTAAATTCTTAATTGTGATTATGATCATTTTTTCCTTTTCAAATCTTTAACTGTGCACAAGCATAGTTTAACTTCGTTCAAATCCTTAAATATGATAGGAATAGCCTGTCTCCTTTCGAATCTTTAACTCTGATAAGGATGGTTTGTCTTCCTTCAAATCCTTAACTGTGATAAGGATCCTTGCTTCCTTTCAAAGCCTTAACTATGATAAGGATAGTTTGACTCCTTAAAGTCTAATCCTTAACTATGATACATGACTTGCTTCATTTTAAATTCATAATTATGATAAGCTTGGTTTGACTCGTTTCAAATCCTTAAATATAATAAGAATGCCTTTCCTCTTTTCAAAGTCTTAACTATGATAAGGATGGTTTGACTCCTTTCAAATCCTTAAATATAATAAGAATGCCTTTCCTCTTTTCAAAGTCTTAACTATGATAAGGATGGTTTGACTCCTTTCAAATCCTTAAATGTAATAAGAATGCCTTTCCTCTATTCAAAGTCTCAACTATGATAAGGATGGTTTGACTCCTTTCAAATCCTTAAATATAATAAGAATGGCTTTCCTCTTTTCAAAGTGTTAACTATGATAAGAATGGCTTAGCTCCTTTCAAATCCTAAACTTACTTGTTAGTTAAAAATCAAGAGGACGAGAAACATCCTTTAAGCATCGTGATTGTTTTCAAGTTTAAATCTTTGTTTATGCGCATAACTGATGTTAGACAACTGATACATAGTTCTGCCTTTACTATAGTGCACATAAATACTTTCCATCCATTTTCTTTCTTTAGTGTATACATAACACAGTTATCTTTCCTTGTATTGAATATAAATACAAGTGTGTGTTTTAATTGTATTTTATTGTTTTTTATTATGTGCAATAAAGAGTATTTATTCTTTAATCTTTTTAAATGCACATAACGAAGTTTATCATCCTCTACGACTCTTCCTCAGAACGTTATCAAGCACATTTCGTGGTGCACATAACTAGCATCTCTTTATCACTTTCTTCATGCACATAAACCAAACTTAATTCGCCTTTTATCTTTTCTACCATACACATAACTAAATTTTACTCCTGCTTTACTCGTCCTGTACAATCGTACTTGATCTAACTCTACAAACACATAAACATTCAACACTAGACGTGTTAACGTTCGTTTTATCTTTTTTTTTTTATAAATTTAACAGACAAATAATTAATTTCGCCTTAGCCGAGTAAAAATTTATAAAATTTAAACAAATTTAAAAATTCAAAAAGCAAATATTTATCATTAAACGAAAGAAGAGGAAAAAAATTACACAATTTTAATTATTGCAAAACACAATCTCCTCCTACACTTAAATGAACTCTACCTCGTCTCTATGGAAACTGTTGTTGTAATATCACCCGAGGGAAGTCACGCGAATGGCGAGATTCCGCGTGATCAAGTAACCATGGTGACCGAGATTCTTGAAAAGTTTTCTTTCTGTAGTTTAGTAATTGGGTGTAAAATTTAAAAATTTCTCTTTTAACTCATCCGGTTTAATCTACTATATTTACCCGGAGTTTATTTTACATTTATAAATATGTAGTTATTTTAATATTATGAACAGTACATTATTTTTTTTTTGAAACTTGTGCATTTTCTAGAATAATTTCTAGATTTTCGCAACGGGAAAGTTAAATGTTAATAAGTCAATTAATTCGTAATAAGTCATTTATTATTTACAATTTTCGACAATATTTTATAAAATTCTTCGCTCTGTTAATTAAGCAGTAAGATTACTAAGAAAAATCGTTAATACTTCTTTATACCATATAAATATTTAATTATAAATAAACGACACCCTTAAAAGAAGCGAGGTAAGAAATTATAAATATAATGGTAGCGCCACCTAAGATTTCTTTTCCTTCAGAAATTTGTGCTATTGTGTGGACATTTAATCTGTTCAACTTTTAGATTTTTGTTGAGTTTTGTGAAAGTTGAAGTATCAAGAGGGGAAAAGAAAAAAAATTCTTGTCAACAAGCAGAGTTTTGAAGGAAAAACGCTGTTGCAAAACGAAGGACAATCGATCAAGTGACCATTTGTCATGTTGGAAATTTAGCTGTTACCAAAAGGATGTCCTTTCAATAGCTGGATGGTGTGGAAGCTTCAAAAAAATAAAATAAAAAATTTAATTCCCATAGGTATCAACCGAAAATAACCGTTGAAAAATCAATTGCAATCTGTAAAATCAAAATAAATGTGTAATCTTATCTACTGATGCTAGAGAGTTAAAGTCTATATTCTCATCGAAAACATATTTATGTGATATATTACTGTTAGACAATAGATAGTTAAAATGAAGGAAGAGGAATAAAGTATATTTAGGAAGAGATTTATTAACTGGGATTACAACTTTAGTGGATATTTCTGCTTGGATTGATATTTCTACGATTAAGATTCATCAGCGAAACTAAATTTTTTTGCCATTTGGAACCACGACACATTAATTATTTTTAAAATAAAACCAATAAAACAATAGTAACATAATAATAAATGATAAATTTTGATATTTCTGAATTATTTAAAAATGGAAAAAGCTCGTTTTTAGTATTAAAAGACTTTTAAAAGTTTTTGTTTTTGGCTTAGAAATTTGGAACATTTCCATTTGCAGAGAAATTTCGCATTTAGTTGAAACATTATGAAATTTCTCTATATTTTTAGAACACATTGCAAGTCGAACGCAATCGCAGTAAAACGGTTCGATCCGCCATTTTGAAACGTAACGACGCTATCTGTAATTTTAAACAGATTTTAACGAAACTCGATGCGGTTTGATAGATAAAGTTTCGATTGCCAAAAATTTTGTTTGAACTCGATCTGGAATATTTTAAATCTGAATAATTGCATTATTTTAACTCATATCGCAAATAACTTCTTAAAAAATAAGTTAGTAATGTAAATAAATAGAATTTTTTCAAAAATATCGTGTCATAAATTTTAAATTATTTATATAATGGATTTTCTTCTATGTTAATAGATAAGTGCTTATTATGTTTGCATTACTTGCTATTTTGTTGATTAGAAGAAATGACATTTTTACTTTTGCCACGCTCGGATGCACGTATATAGGTAGGTAAGGCAGAAAAAATCGCAAGGTATTAATCCTTTTATCGTGTTAAAAGTTGGCATCTGCAAAGGAGGGGTTAAATTCGATTGGGTCATAGTAATCTCCTATCGATGTGTCGATAAACGGACAGATTTTTCCGTTCTCGTCTTATTTCGATCGATTTGTCTTTACCGGTTTTCTTTACTCTCTTCTTTTGTATTAACGCTGATACAACTTAGGTTGGGTATAAGTCGATTGTTTGTTTGGAAAGTCGACGGCAAAGGCCGCAAACTGGGCGACGTAATAAGCGACCAAGCGTGAATCTAATGGTACGTCAATGACGGTCGATGTAATAGCTGTAAACTTCAGTGGATGTTACGATGTGCTAAGCGGAAAGCGTTTGTGAAAAGACGAAATGGTTTCCTCGCTTCAGTAAAACTGACTGCTTAGCGCAGTCGATTTTTATCAAAAGACAAGTCTTTATATTATTATATATATAAAGTTGAGTTTGTGAGGTGTAACAGTTTTTACGTCCAATTGCATGAAGTCTCGCTTCCTTATTTTTTCACCATTCTAATCGAAAAAAAAAAAATTCACAAAACTTATTTACTTCTAGGAATGACAGCAGTAGAAAAAGATTTATTATAAAAAAAATTTTACGAAAAATTCAAGTGAATTATTGAAAAATATTAAAAATGTATGTTGTTTTAAGACATTAAATATCATTATTCTTCTTCATAATGTTTTTATTCGCTAAAATTAGAATATGCAGCCATTTTTTATACTACTATTTAGTTGGATTATAATCACGTTGCCAGCTGAATATCAAATTTTAGAACCATAGAAAATTTGTCTCATTTGTTTGAAAATACGTATAATAATTTTCTTTCTTCGGCATTTTTCGAATTACTTTTTAAAGAAAAATCTTGATAAATGTCTATAGTCTGAATCGAATTATCATCATTTAGAATCTGCAAACATAATTGGTGCTGCAATCGAGCATCTCGAGTGGGCGACGATGGCGACAATAACGGAGTCTAACTTTAAAACGACGTTAATTTTTATAGAAAATTTTTATTTTAAAAGTTTATTCCTGTTCTACATGGCAACAGTTTCGTTTGAAAAATTATTTTAAAATATTTTCGAACACGAACGGATAATGATTTTTACGTTTTTAAAAATAATATAGATTTATGAGCGATGAAAAATATCCTAAGTAGATTAAGTGTACAGAAGCAATCTTGTTTCATTTTAGTTCTTAAAAGCGAAGAAAAGTAACTAAAAAAAAAGTCATTTGCTCCTTGAACAGGACGCAAAGATTAAGAAAATGATGGATTATGTAAGATTATTGGCTATATTTCTGAGATTTTCTTGCTGAACCCAACCATTAATTCTCTTATATGAGACGTTAGTTTTTCTTTATTCTGAAATTATTCTTCACGTTTATATAACTTTTAACTGCGAGGAAGTAACTCGATTCCTTTTAAAGCTCGAGCTCGAATTATTTAAGAGAAAGGGATAAAAGAGAAATATCATAAAAAAAACTAAACAGCAGTAACAAAATATCGCCGGAAAACCTCGACATCATAAAGATCGTAAACAAGTATAAATTTAGATTGGATTCATTTTCTATTTATATATATATATATAATTAAAATTTTATAATTTAAGATTCATTAAAAGAAATTTTCGTACTGATTAATCAAGTTTAATTCAAGTAGAAAATGACGTGACGAAAGATCATTTTGATGAGAAAAGATAAAATCGCAAAACTATGTTCGGCCATCTATACAGATGTTCAACAAATTTCCAGACCATAATTCAAAGTCAGTTTTATAAGGTACTACATACCATTATTTTAGTCCATGTTTGAGTAATCAATAATCATCGTCCTAAACCATCATTATTCATTTATTAAATTCTTCAAAAATATTGTTAGATAATTCGAAATTTTCGGAATGATAAGGACATTAATGAACCGATGATGTCGGTATATTGATTTTATTATTGTGGTTTTTTTTTTCTTTTTGACTTTAATAAAAGTTCCGTCTTGTATTTTTATTAGGAAAAAGTTTTTCCGGAATTTTAAATAATATAAGTTTTTAATGTAGACATCAACATTTATTCAATTTTTAAGCCAATATAATGGTTATGTTTCCAGTCATTTTGACTGGAAAGTTTCCAAATTTCTAAAAATACGAAACTCTGAAAATATTACAAAAATATATTATTTTTTTTAATTATTATAAAGAAATATTTTCATAATTCATCTTAACATTAGAGGGATGGTACTAGACAAAGTTAAGAGACAAGAGATTTTAAAATGCAAATTTTATATTAAACTCTCTTCCTTAAAATGATTAAATTGGTGTAGTTTTAAAATATAATATATATATTTATAACCGCTTATATAAATGAGCGGAAATCTTATAACCTTGGAGTATCATTAGAAAAACTCCTACGAACACGTAT
>AYEL01059502.1:0-18628 GCA_000484575.1 Olivierus martensii | reverse complement strand
AATAAATAGTTTAATAATTAGCTGTAAAAAACAATATAACAGTTTTAAAATAAAATTATAAATCACTGTAATATGTATTTAATCAATTAACTATTTTTATTCATTTAAGATTAAAATTTTTAATTGCATTGTTTTTTAATAAAAAAAAATGTTAAGATTATGTATACAAAATTATTTTTTTTTACAGGATATTTAAATTTTTCTCTTTTATTAATTATCCAATTTAATTTTGTTGCTCTCGACTTTATAAAATTTTATTACAACATAAAATTCCAAATTATGTATTCATTAAATTCTTAGATGCAATAATAGTTATCATAAAATTTTTATTTAATAAACCTTTTGCAATCATATTTTAGAATTATCAATGTTTTTTAATTATTGTTTTATATCGAGATAAAGGAAATTTCCAGCTTTTTAAAATTTAATCCATCTCCTTTTTCAATGTTAAAAGGATGAATATTAATAATTTTTCATTCTAAAAAGTAAGAACTAAAGTAAATGAAGTATGAATTTTTAAAATAATTGTTTTTTAAGTATCCTCAGATTAAATCTATCTTGTAAATATTTAAATTTCAGATTAAAGTTGAGTTTTAATATGCAGTATCATTTTATACTTTCATCTACAAACAAATATGTATTTGTTTTTTTCCGATTAATGTGCATATAATAAATTATTTATTCTTTACAGAAAATAGTATAAAAATATATTTCATATATATAGCATTTTATATTGTTTTCAAATTTTCTTGAATTATTTTATTTATTTTTTGTATTTTTATAAGTGAAATATTAAAATTAGATAAGTAGCATCAAAAGACAATATTTAAAAAAATTAATGTATATAGAATAAATACTGTACAGAAGAAATAATAAAAGAATAATTAGCATAGTTACTGCATATATTCAACTATACACTTCTCCTAATTGCATTTTTTATGATAAAGATTGAATCTGTCTGTTTAAAAGTGTGTAATCACATAAAGCATAAAAATGACTGTCTGGCTACAGGCAGACACTCTTATTATAAAATGAATTTTTATATTTATTAAAAAGTCTACAGGAAAATAGTGTTAATACATAATGAAGCAAGCTGACAGAATATAAAAAATAACACTTTTTTTTTTTTTTTTATCTTGCTCTCTTTCATTTATTCAAAATGAAATGAAGAGCTCCTTTACATCTATCTTCCTCCTTAAGCAGTTAAGCTATGCAGTGAAGTGCGCGATTCAGGGGAAGACTCGTAAACAAGACTTAATAAATTGGATTATGTCGATCTTTATTATGGTTGTTATAAATTAATGGATTTTAATCAAAAGATTAAAAGAATTATGTAAAGTTGAGTTCCTTTTTTTAAAAAAAATATAGAATCTTTAAACTATAAGATTATTTAATAAAATGATTAAAAATGAAAAGAATGGGATGTTAATAATTCGGTGGATTATCCCAAATAACAGCATCGATTATTCTTAATTATAATTAGCTTTAATTAAACACCGTTTTGTTGATCACTTATGAGATGAGATTAGTAGATTAAATATTTTTCAATAGGGTCATTCATCCTTTGAAATTATTACATTAAATTAATATTTTTAATCTATTATCTACTCAAAGATAATTTCCTTGATCAGATAGTGATCAATAATAAAAATTAATTATCTATCGTATGCTTTAATCGTGATTGCAAATCAATTATTTATTTAACAGGCTACCAGTTATAGAAATATAATAGATAATAAATTAATGAGGATGCTATAAATATATGATTTTCTTATTTTATTGGATATTTATTAGATCCTACAATAATGAATGATAAATAAATTTTTGATGGTTATTAATTATCTGTCATCATATTTTTAATTTCAATTATAAATGATAATTAATAAAGGAAGATCATTTTACAGAAGAGAAAATTAAAGTAATAGATATTAATTGCCTGTCCCCATATTTTAAAATTTGAAGATAATTAATGAATAGATAATAGATAATTTTAGATAACTTTGGCTAGTATTGTTTTGAAATAAATTTTTATTAATTAATTATATTATATATATGTATAACTAATGTTATGTAAAATTATAAATCTTATGATTTGCAAGATGTTTTTAGTATAATTTTTAAAACTAGAATATTCAGTTAAGTTTATCAAAACCTAACTGAATTATTTTGCAGAATTTTACTACTTATATAAATAAATAAAATTTCAATACAACCAGACTCCACTTTGTATTGAAGATGAATTCTTCAAAAACATGACACAGACTGAAACAATGCAAATCACAATAATAATTTCCATAAAAACTGTTGAAATGTGGAAAATAGGGAATCAGCACTACTATTTTCAACAAACAGAAAATTGGGAGATGCATCCACAGTAAGTGTAGCATACATGCTTCATACTTGGAGTAGAAACAAAACAATGCAGTCTGCTACTACTAAAAGAAGGGTTTTCACCTTGGTAAAAAGAATAAAAGATGAAACAATATGCATCCCTCTTCTACTAGCTGTCATGTTGATGATATAAAGCTGATTGAAGTAATTTAGTACTATAGATTTGATAAATTAAGTAAAAACAATGTACTAAATAAAAGTAAACTATAAGCCAAATAAGTAAGATAAACTGTTTGACTTATAGTTTACTTTTATTTAGTATCTACAGTAAAAAGTCTTACAATATAAAAATTATGTATTTAAATAAAAATATTTTAATTTCAATGCAACTGTTAATTTGTAATTTTTCATTATGCTTTATTGTGTTGTATTTGGGTGCATTAAATCGTAATAAGAAAATGTCAGGAAGACTATCAATTTCCTAAAAATAGTAAATATCAAGATAAATGGATTGTATTTACTTATTGCAGCATCTGAATTATGTATGCGCAAAAGTATTGGGAGCAGTAATCAAATCAAGTAATGAGAGCCACAGTGTTAACAATAGAAAAATGATCCTAGAATGATGCAAAAACAGAATTTTATAATTCAAGGTAAAATGTTGTCTTAATTATTTCACAATGTAATTTCAAAAAAAAAAAAAATTGACTCAAAATAGGATTTTAATGTAATTTGTTAAGTATAGAACTGAGAAGCTAATGATTGAAAAAGTAAATGGATTATAAAATATAAGAAGAGAGAAACTAAAAACAAGCACAATTTGTAAAATCCTCATTTAATTTAATAGATACCAATCTAATGAATTTAAAATTATATCCAAATCACATTAAATATATCATTGCTGAGTTAACTACATACAACAGAAATTAGGAACCAGAAATTCTTATTCTATTAGCCAAACTACATAATTTTATTGGAAAAAATAGGCAAATGCAGTAAAACTTTATTAATTTGAAATATTTTGGGCAAAAAAAGAATCAGATTTGAAATTATTTAATTTTGAATTTTACAATTTTTTCAAAATGGATTAGTCTGTTAAGTAGAAAAATCTTACATTTTTTTTTTAAATTCATGATTACACTCATTTTTTCAAAAAAAAAATTACATTCATTTTAAATACAGTAATCTCCTCCAACTGCGAGAGTTATATTCCTGTAAAACACCACAGTTGATGAATCCACAGTTGAAATTAACTTTCTATGAGAAATATAAGGTTAAGGGAATTGGTAAGAAAGTCAAACATTTGCAAGAGTGTTGAACATCAATAGGAAAACATTTGATGTTTAACATCGATGGAACTGTCAAATTCATCTATGCAAAACTATTTTTCTGGAACTGCTTTGCATAGATGAATTACTGATACCATTTCTAATCTAAAATGTTTTGCTGAAACAAATGATAATTTATTAAAAAATCTACAATGTAAAATTTGAGATTAAAGAATCAGAAGTTATTCATATATATTTTTTGTTTTCATCTTTTGCATATTTTCAGTTTTTGCACTTCATAATGTTACCTTATTTTCCAGAGTTTTCTGTTGTAAGGTATCAAGTTACAAAGATAAACAAATAAAAAAATATTGAAGAATTTGGCTCCAGATGGTATTTGATGAATGTATTCATTGCAGATAGATTATGAAAGTTATATAAGAAAGTACAAACTAATATGAAGAAGATACAAAAAATAGGTTTACTCATCTTTTTCATATTAGATGTGAACATGGAGAATTTGATTGGCCCCATCCACTTAGGTGTGCAGCTGTCATCAAAGAGTAAATATTAACATGATTGGTCTTTTCAAACATAATCAAAATAGGCTATTAGTATTTAGTCTAACTATGACTTTCCTCATTTATGTAAGATTTTGGCTTAGCCAACTCATTCTTTGCCCTCTATAAATCAAATCATCAAGCTTTTACTGTAATTAATCAATTATAATTAAAACAAAATGATCATTAATGATTATAATCTGTATATGAAACTTTGTAGAACAATAATTTTATATTAAATCTTAAAAATTCATAAACAAATAAGCCAACAGACAATTAAAAAATATATATTGGTAGAAACTATCAAGTATACAGGATATGATAATAAATGTATACATTTTTATTGTTTTAACAATTAGAATTATATTTTATCCTGCCTTTGTGTCATTAATTATTGTTATAATAAAATAAAATGTCAATAATGTTACAATGATTACTCTGAGTATTAGCAAGTTTAAAAATTAATATTTTCCCTTAAATATTTTCAAATCAATATTTATTATTATTTTTTGTAAAATACTGAAAAAAGATAAAAACTAAGATAATGAAATAAAATTAATTTAAATAATTTAAATATAACGAACTAAGATTTTTAATTTAAATTTAAATTAATTTTTAATTATACAAGACTAATATAATTATTAATAGTAAAAAATACTGCAATATAACTACTACAAAAAATTTATGCCTTCTGTTATTATTCTTATTTAGATTACATCACAAGTTTTATCAGAGCACATACTTTTAAAGATGGATTGTTTGCCATTGTATGATATATCCAAAATACTCTTGTTGTAACATAATATGCAATAACAACATCTACAGTATAATGGCCACGAGAAAGCAAAACCATGAAGATTCCAACTGCACTTGCAAGCCAAACTAAACAGGGTAATATAAAGTACTTACGAGGCCCATCTGAAAAATAAATTTTTAAACATGATTATTATTTATAGTATTTTTTAAAATGCTTAAACACCATAACAGCATGCTTCTGAATAGTATAAAAATAAATTAAATATATTAAAATAAGTGTTGTTCAAAATACACAATCTAAAAATACGAAACTCTGAAAATATTACAAAAATATATTATTTTTTTTAATTATTATAAAGAAATATTTTCATAATTCATCTTAACATTAGAGGGATGGTACTAGACAAAGTTAAGAGACAAGAGATTTTAAAATGCAAATTTTATATTAAACTCTCTTCCTTAAAATGATTAAATTGGTGTAGTTTTAAAATATAATATATATATTTATAACCGCTTATATAAATGAGCGGAAATCTTATAACCTTGGAGTATCATTAGAAAAACTCCTACGAACACGTATATAGAAGGATAGAATCATCGGATGACGGCCATTGTTAGGTTACAGTGCCACCTGCGAATTTTGCATTTTTAGAAGAATTACAATTTTAATTTAAGTTTTATTCCTTAATTTTTAAATTATTAAGGAATAAAACTTAAATTAAAATTGTAATTCTTCTAAAAATGCAAAATTCGCAGGTGGCACTGTAACCTAACAATGGCCGTCATCCGATGATTCTATCCTTCTATATACGTGTTCGTAGGAGTTTAATAACGACTAAAAATTTTGATAGTTGCAGAAATCCAAGGATTAGGTCTTTCTAATGATATCCTATTTGGGAGGAAACGATATAGTGGTTCGACTGCAAAAGGATATCCAGCCAGCCACGTTTCCCTATTAATATATATAATGGCAGCTGTCGTTTTATAGATATAGTGGTTCGACTGCAAAAGGATATCCAGCCAGCCACGTTTCCCTATTAATATATATGATGGCAGCTGTCGTTTTATATTTTTTTTAACGTGAAAAAATAATAATAAACAAGCGAATATTGCTTAATATTTTATGCGCCCATTAACTATTATTAATCATATTTTCGTTTATTAATATATATATATATATTTAGAATATCTGTTCTTCGCATGCATTAATTATCTTCAAAGCTGACTCTAGAGTTTTTGATGACGACTTAACGAACCAAAAATAATATGTAAATGCTTATTGACCAATAACAGATGCTTGTAACGACCAATCTCCATCTATGATTAAAATAAAACATGTGCTGAATATTCAATGTCTTCATTGAAGAGATCGATACGGTTTTGTTTTATTTAGAAACATATAAATTGATAGTTAATTTCCTCGCTTATTTTCATTTTAAAATCGAAAAAGTATGATTAGAATAAAGATATCTTCATATTAAGCCACTTACCGTATGGCGTAGCAAGAGATAAGAAGTGGCAGAACAGAAAACAAAGGAGAGTAGGTTTTTCTTTTTAGTAAAACCTTCTCCTTTATTTCTCCTTAAATAAAATAACAGTAATTTATTGTATTAATAGGTCTGTTGCTGTTATTACGGTTTTCAATTTATATAAATTTTGTTAAAGAGTGTAGATATTATAATCAAGAAAAAAAAAAGAAGAGAGGGGAAAAAAGTCTCTGAAATTACTTCTGCTGATTCAAAAGAAAACTAAATTTTAATATTTAAAAAACTATGATAAATTACTCTATCTTTCATAAATTTTAATAAATTCAGCTGTTTTTTTTTCTTGTACATAAGAATACAGATTAATACATTACACTGAATTCAATCTCTGATAAATTTTAAACATAAAATTTTATTTATTTGTTTATGTTTAATTCAAAATAAAATTTTTCCTTGTTATAAAATACAAAACTGTAATCAAGTTCAATCAAATTCTAAAACTTGAACCCTTCATTTATCAGATAAAAATTCTATTGAGTCTAAGGCTTATAGAATTTTATGACAGAAAAGCTCCTTTTATCTTCTTAACCAAACAAAAGTAATAAGTTTAATAACAGGAGATGCAATTCTCTGTGATCATATGAAAAACTATTTTTATTATTTAGTCAGCAAACAAGCCAAAATGTACTTAAGAAAAATCTAAAGGCAGAAAGTAACTGTATATTATAATAGAAAGTTCATTACATTAAAAAAATGCTTTTCAATCTGTGTTTTTCTTCAATTCTTAGTTTGCATTCTAACATATAAAAGCATCTTTCCTTTCTATATTTAAATAATGTTTAATACTTACTGAATTTTATATGAAAGATTCCCCAGTAAGAATAAAAATTGGAAGAAATATTTATAATCATTCGAGTTATATTTAATAAGGCACACGAGATGCTTATAATTTTATTATTAATGAAAGACCTCATCTATAAATTGATAAATTCTTACAATAGAAAGAAATAAAATATGGCAAACAAGTTTTATTGCATGTTTTTATAAAACATTTAATTTAATTCAGTACACAATTAATTAATTTTGATTTTTATGTATTATTAACCATTTATAAATATTATATTAAATAAAATCTGTTTGTCTGCATGCTTTATTAAATATAACTTGAATAATTAAAAGAATTCAATCTAATTGAGAAACCTTTCTTACAAAATGTGCAATATATATATATTTGCACTTAATTATGATATATATACAGTATATAATTGATTATAAAGATGATGTAAAACAGAAATAAATAAATCATAAATTCTAAAACTTTGGGATATTTAAAATTTATGACTTAACAGATTTCAACTTGATATTAAATTATAATAAATTAAGATCTATTTAAGAAAATAAATTAAATCTGAATTTAATAAATGAAATGAAAGAAATAAATTGTATTTTAATTAATGTTTTAAATTTTATAAATATTTTTATTTTTTACGCGATAATCGAGGTATTCCTGTATTCAGAATATACTTAAGTAATAAATAAACAGCACTTCCTGCAGTTATAGGCTTAAACAATTTAATTAATTCTTATACAATACTAACACTTTCGGCGTATGAATTGATTAAATTGTTTAAGCCTATAACTGCAGAAAGTGCTGTTTATTTATTACTTAAGTATTAATTAGAAAGCAGTTAGAAAGTAAAGACTTTTATATTCAGAATGTTATAACAGAAGAAACACTTCCTTTAGAAGAATTTAAATTCTGTTAGAACTATAGCCTTATCAGATATATTATTATTACAATGTGGATTTGTAAAAATTTATTTAAAATGTGGTATGTTACTATAATTCATATTAGTACACTGCTTCTTTCTTAGTAAATAGAACTTAAAAATTTCAGCGCATCAAGCAGGAAAAGCAATACTCTCATTAATAACATAAAATAACTTTTATTTAAAGCACTTTCGGCTCTTCCGAGCCCTCTTCAGTAATTACATTTGAATCACTAAACATAGAACTATACAAAGTTTATTCTAAGTTCGAAAATTGATTTTCATTTTCGAACTTAGAATAAACTTTGTATAGTTCTAACTATGTTTAGTGATTCGAATATAATTACTGAGGAGGGCTCGGTAGAGCCAAAAGTGCTTTCAATAAAAGTTATTTTATGTTATTAATGAGTGTATTGCTTTTCCTGCTTGATGTGCTGAAATTTTTAAGTTCTAAATGTGGTATGTAATCAAATATGACAATTAATTAACTTGAAGTCATAATTATGTTTATTTTGCTTTATTAATTTACACAGACGGCCTTTGCACTTTTATCAAATTTGAAAGCCTTTAATTTTATTAGACAAAAGGAAATCTAATCAAATTATTTATTAAATTATTTAATATAGAAATTATGAAAATAAATTTTAAATATCATCACTTACCATTTTAAAAATCTCGAATTTGCCTGCTTCTAAACGCATGCATAGAAATCGAAGGATCATCTGCTTTTGATTATCGCTTAATTCAGTAAACTTTAAACTTATCAATCTTCTAGTTATCATTTTAATACTTATCAATACTTCTGAGGAATAATTTCTGCCATATTTTTCAAAAAAAATCAAACAAGATTTGTTGACAAAAATTTTGATCCCATCTTTTAAAATTGTCAAGGAAACACTAAATAGTATCTTCTGTATCTTTGATATGGCATATTACTATACTAACTAATGCATCATGTTTTAATCATAACCAAAAAAATGTAAGTTGTAATTTAGTGAAAACCATTTTAGAATAGACTTTACATGAGGCCACAGCTATTGATACTATACAGCTAGCAGGACATTATTAGACTTGCAGTTGTTTGACATTGAGAGCAATTTACATTAGCCAGTGCACAGAGCTAGTGGTGGAAACTTTTTCTACTATTCTTGAAATGTTTTTCTTGTTCTTGAAACTTACATTTTTTTGGTTATGATTAAGACGTGATGCATTAGTTAGTATAGTAATATACCATATACTATCAAAGATACAGAAGATACTATTTAGTGTTTCCTTGACAATTTAAAAAAAATGGGATCAAAATTTTTGTCAACAAATTGTGCTTTTTAAATAGACCACCACTCCCCAAGTATACCCCATACACTTGCCATAGCATTTTCTATATTTCCCTTGCACTTTTGGTAAATTTTTGGCAAAACTGTATGTTGGTGCATTGTTCAAACTGGTAAATTATCCTGTCTGTCACTAGCTTTGTGCGCTGACTCATGTAAGCTGTCTTTACTGCTAAACAGCTGTAAGTCTAATAATTTCTGCTTGCTGTACAATAACAACAAAACCTGTGACCTGATGACAGTGTTGTCTACATCAGGATTCACTAATGACACTTATAGTGAAGTTTTGGATTGGCAATCATAACATGAATGCCAATCCACAAACTTTTTGACTGTACTGATAGAAATAAGATATGTGCATTAACTTCACTTATGGTACCATTTATGATTTTAGTTAAGCCACTATGTCACACTTGGGATATACTATATCTGGTAGAGTGACTTTGAAAAATCATTACAGGTTGATTGAAACCATGATATGGTCAATCAGCAAGCTGAAGGATGAAATTTGATGATTCAGAATTGGACCTCTCCTGATAAACTGGTGTATGGGATCTGGAATTGAACCCAGAACCTCCAATATAATAAACTATTGCATAGTAACATTTACATAGTAACATGTCCATAAATCTTGGATTACAATGAAAGTGATAAAACTTAAATATAAAAAGTTTTATTTCATATCTTCTAAATATATTTTAAAATTTAACAATGATATATTAATTTTTTTGGATCATTTTTGTCTTGCCAACATCCTAAGTTACTAAATTATTGACTTAAAGACTTGATTTTATGATGTCCTGTTAAAATTCCTTTTAGCTTTAGCCATCAGTTATCTTTTTTTTGCAATTGAGTTGCCCAGTGGAATAGAGGCACATGCCACAGGACAACTATTTTACAGAAACAAGGAATTTCTGAAAGTTGTTTTTTGTGGAATATTAACATTATCTAATTTTTTAACTAGGATCTTGAATTAGATGATGCATTGGATATCTTATTAAATATTAATTGAAATATTCCTAGTATTAAGAGTTTTTAAGCAATAGGACAGGAAATTTGCACAAATGAAGAAGTGGCATTCAAAATCTAGAGATTTTATTATGCTCCTTGTTAAAGAATAGGCACATGCCACCATGCAAATAGTTATTGGAATCGATGCTAGATGGCAGGAGCTACTTAACCATAACAAAAACTCTAAATCAGCAGATTTGTGGCATGTGCCTCTTTTCCACTGGGCAACTCAATTGTTAGGTAAATACTAATTGATAGTTTAATCTTAGTAATTAAAAATTTCACAAAAAGATGCTATGTTATATACAGGGTGTTTCTGAAAGGTTTTGCTAAATTTAAAACATAGATGATATTCATAACAAAGCAAAAAAATCCAAATAAGTGTAGGTCCAAAAATGTTTCCTTTTTGAGATAATGTGATATAAAAGCATACTATTTAATAGGCCTATTAGTTTCATGATGGCTATAATAAATTGTGATTTGCAATCAACTGTTACAAAACAAACTGCATTAATCACAACACTTTGCAAGCTATTGAGACAATCTGCGAATGGCTGGAAATAATCTAAGATTTTGTTCTGTTTGGTGAGAGTTATGTATATACCTATGCTTTTCTACCATACCATATTCTTGAAAAGGAAGCATTTCTGGATCCATGTTTATATGGACTTTTTACTTTATTTTGATGAGTAGCTAAATATTATCTAAATAAATTATTAATTTATAATTATTAATACATAAGATGCTGAATAAATATAATTAAAAATAGGATAGGATTTATATAAAATTTTTTTTTTATTTTTTAAGAATAAAATAAATTAATTTTGTTTAAATATATTAGAAAGTTTGTTTTATGCATCCCAATTACCATTTTATATAATAAATTGATGAAAATTTAGATATAAGTTATTATCAAAATTTTCAAATTTATTCCCATAATGTTGGAAACTTCACAAAATGCTATTATGTAGAAGGTCAATGTTTACCTTTCTACTTGATAATAGTTGATGGAGTATCTCTCAAGAATTACTGAGTGTGAGGATAGAAATCATCCTTTACTGTTCAGATCACTTAAAACTGGAATAGATTAGACATGAAACACTTATCATGTCACATGATAAATTGTTACATATTTAAACATACAGAAGAGAAGATGCATAAGGTAGTTAGAGAAAATATGCCATCAGTTCTATGGTAATGATTATATGAAGTTTTGGAATAATTAATAAACTGCAGATAAAGTTAATGGGAAAGTATACAAATGTGTGAAAAAGTAAGTTAATGTTTATCTTTATCATATTTTTTTATATATGTAGTTTTTGAAGATTAATTAAATAAATAAGAATATAATTAAAATGTTAAACATTGCTTATAAATTTGATAAACTATTTTTATTGTATTTTTTTAATAATTTAATATCTTGATTTATATATAGATATTATAAAAATATTTATGATAATTCATCAATTAAATTATTATTTTTTTTTTTCAATTGCAAGTGCTTTTAGAGTTAATTTTTAAAACTGATGCCATAAAATCTGATATGAATATTAATTTTTCTGAAACTTATTTCAGACAGAATTATTTATCAAGATGGTCAAAAAATAATTTGATTAGTTGTTGTGGAGAATAATGAGATCAGTTTGAGCATTTATGTAAAAAATTCTGCTATTTCATCACAAATTCTTTTAATTAATTTTATGGTATTTGTTTAAATCAGATTCATTATTATGTTATTTATTTTTATTTTACAAAACTTTCCATTTTAATTAAATTGTTTAATCGTGTTATAAGAACCATTTTAATGCACTTTTCAAGTGGCCTGTCATCTGCTGAGAACTGATACATTGAATAATAAATTGGAAAATATTCAAAATAAAATTCTTCCTTAAACATTGTTTATCTTTTCTATAGATCTGATTATCCTAGATTGCTTACAAAATTTAATAAGACGTCTTTTGAATTTAGAAGATTTAATCAAGATATTGCAAAAATTACTTAAAATTATATATAAACAATTAACAATAAATTTCTTAAATAAATTAATAATACATGATAATTTATGGTTGCTGTAAAAATATAAAATTTAATTCAAATTCTTCAAAAGCCACAATATATATATATAATTAACTACTGATATTTAGTGCAGTAATTTTAGTATATTACATGGGATTTATCAAGTCATCCCATAAATAATGTTTTTTGCATGTGTGAAGAAAACAAAATTTACCTGGAACAGATCTTTTAATCATCATAATAAATGTCACGTAGATAAGCAACTTGCTCAATACCATATATATATTAAAACAGCTCAATTAGCAAGTTCAAACAAAATTTATATTTTGTTTGAACTTGCTAATTGAGCTGTTTCAATATATATATCATAATAAATGCCCAAGAACATAACTTTACTCACTGTTCAACAAGTTTTTGAATGCCAGATTTGAAGAAATCCATAGATTTCAATCCAAAAAACTCTGTCTTGAGTTTGCTGCACTTCCTTGACATTTCAAAGTTTTTTCCCACCAAGATAGTGTTTGAGGTTGTGAAACAGATGGTAATCAGATAGTGCAAGGACGGGAATATGCTGAATAGGAAATTTTTTCAAAAACTCTGTCTTGAGTTTGCTGCACTTCCTTGACATTTCAAAGTTTTTTCCCACCAAAATAGTGTTTGAGGTTGTGAAACAGATGGTAATCAGATGGTGCAAGGACGGGAATATGCTGAATAGGAAATTTTTCCCCCCATCCAAACTCCTGCAACTTGGCACAAGTCATTCTGGCTGAATGTAGTTTTGCATTGTCTTGTTGAATAACTATGTCTTTATGATTAAGAGTGCTGAGTTTTTCTTGCAAGGCAGTGCATAGATGCTCTAGCTGTTTAAAGTAGACCTCCTATGTAATGGTTTGGTTGAGTGGCAGAAGCTTGTAATGGATTATGCCTTGCATATCCTATCAAACACTTAGCAAAACCTTATGTGGAAAATGTCTAGTTTAGCCACTACTGCAGACACAATCTGTTTAGGAAGCCACTGATATTTATGCTTAATATTGTGGTACAGAATCCATTTTTCATCTATAACTACTTCATCCTATCAAACACTTAGCAAAACCTTATGTGGAAAATGTCTAGTTTAGCCACTACTGCAAACACAATCTGTTTAGGAAGCCACTGACATTTATGCTTAATATTGTGGTACAGAATCCATTTTTCATCAATAACTACTCTCTTCAAAAATGGCTCCCTCTTTTACGGGAGAGCAAGAAAGTGCAAATATCCATACACTGTTGCAGATTTTGTGTTGCGAGCTCATGAAGTATCACTTATCCAGTTTTGATATGTAACAAAGATCCTGTAGATGCCTGTGAATAGTTGAATGGGATGAATGGACAATTGTGTCCAATTCCTTGACTGTTGCTTCTGAATTCCCTTCAACAGCAGCTCTCAGCATATCCATTATCCAGCTCAGCAGTTTGTCTTTTGTATGGCATATCCATGAGAGGTCTGTTCCCCAGTTGGAATTTCTGGAACCGTTCTTGATGCTTTCTGACATTCAGAGTATCTTGCCCATATATGGTATTGATGTTTTGTGTCACTACAGTTACTATATGTCCTTGGTTAAACATATACAGCATAATATGCCTTATGTGCTCTTTAGATACTGCCTATGGACATTAAGGGCATAAAGGATGCATGTATAGCTGTTGTTCTCTTCCTCACGTTATATGAAGAGCATGCCATGTCATATGTCTTATCATACCCTTGATCTGCTTCATCATCTAATTGCTAGAAGCAGTAGTTCTATGGGATATGTGAGAAACAACATAATTTACAAGATGACCTGATATTTAAATACATTTATCTCTAGCATTAATTTGTATATTGTTTTCTGTATATCATCTATTATATTTACTTGAATCTTGTTTAATCATATACTGTATGTTTGGTATGAAATTATTAATAAATAAATTAATATAAAAGATAAAACTCATATATGCCATTTCCATTTTTCTAAAAAAAATGGAAACTTAAAATATATAGCTCATGGAAGCCTTAATAATACTTTTCTCTAACAATTATAATTGACAGTTATAACAGTATTTGATTACTAGATAAAACAGAATTCTTTTGTTTGTTTTATATACATGTTTTTTATTTTTGTCATGATTTTGATTTTTTATAGCACTGTATTTATAAAATTTTATTTATTATTATCAGTATCATTTTTTAAATATTACTTTAAACTTTAGCACTATCATATATAACAATGTGTTTTGCCAGAGTTTGAGAATGACATCTTTTGTTTATTCTGGCAGTGTGTTCACAAGAAACACAAAATAATTGTACTTTATAAATATAGACACAGACTCAGTCTTTTTAGGCAAAAATGTTTATTAAATTCTTGCATACAAATTAACTGGAGTGTTTTTGGCTTTAGTAAGCCCTCATCAGTAGTTAGTATATTTAAAACATTATAAGCATAAAGGGATTAGTAATACGAACTTATGTTCAAATTATTTAAATTTTAGATTAAATTACATTATAGAAATGTACAGTTCTATGGCAACAATAGTAATGACATCCATAGCAACAATTGGTGTTTATACTATTTAATATATTCATGTCATGTTTAATGCTATTGATATTTCATTGTATTTCTGAATTATTTTATGGTTATACTGACTTTAATTTTTAATGTTTATATTATTATAGCAACGAACTTAAATTTGTTAATTTAAATTGTTTCTTACATTTGATGTTCAATTTTCTGTATTCAGTTAAGAAATGTTCTTCTAAAGAGGGCTATGATTATGCCAAAAGTGCTTTGGATTAACTGAATAAAAAGTATTTAATATACTGTTTGAGTATAATTTATAATCCTATAACAATACTCCTGCTTCAAGTGCTGTAAATATATCAAAACCAAATAACTCAAGTAGTAATAATTTAGAATAAACTATAATTAATAAATTTTAAACTTATAAAATGAAACCTGTTAATTTTTAATTTTAAATTAACTATAAAATATAATAATTAAAATTTATTTTATCTAGATAAAACGAGAGAGATGCCATATGGAATGCCTTACTCCGCACAAACTGGGGATACTCTTGCACAGGTAGTATTCAAAAAGTGAAATATAATTTAAATGAAAAAATATGTAATATATATTAATTTATTTTAAAATATTAGTATGCAAAAATTTATATTGTGCATTCTAAAAATTTTCAATGTAGACTTATAAAAAAGTTATTTGGTTAATATTTTAGAAAACTGTTTGGAATTTCTTGTTAATTAAAATTCAAACAAAAATATGCATAGTGACTTTTTAGTTTTCAAGAATATATACAGGTTGCCACATCTTGTTCAGATATATTGGATCTGACTGATATTGATTGAATCAGTCTTTTTTTTTTCATTAATCAAAATTTGCACATTAATCGGTTTTTATCAATTTTTTTTGAAAATATCTGATTTTCTTCATTCATGATTTGTTTTATTCAGGGGATCAGCTGCTATCCAAAAATAGCAATTATTTCATTGGATTTTTAAATCTTCATATACAAAAAAATCTTGATTTCTTCAATCTCATGTACAGAACAAAACTTCTGAAAAAAATAAAAGTAAAAAAAAAATGCTTAAAATGTTAGCAAGAGAATAAAAAACATAATAAACTGTAAAAATTTTAAAAGATTTCAATGAAATCTTTTAAAATTTTTACAGTTTGAAAAGTAAGCAGGATATGATAATTTTAATTTTTTTATATTAATTATGCTTAATTATTTTAATTAGCTAAATTATTAATAATGTGCCATCATTTTTTAGCTCTTTTGGCATGCAACAGGTTAATCCTTTTTTTCCAATATTTGTCTAATCATTTAAAAGTATTTTGCATCTGGACAGATTTTGACTTCTTGGCATCCTGGTATCTAACTTTTCTGCAAATCAGAGATCCAGGGATGCTCTTTCTCTGGATCCCTGATTTTCAGAAGGTTAAAAACCAATTGTCTTGGCCATCAATAGCCTGTTACTTTTGGCTGACAACTGAAAATTCATTTTGACTATTTTGATTAAAGCTTCTGTCAATGCATTAAAATTATGTACAATGCTACCATAATTTTATGAAATTCTCTATAATGTGCTTTAGTACTATACAGACACATTCTGATTTAATTAGGTGGCTTGTTCTGCAAAATCTATGCAGGTCAATATATATGTACATCAGGGCATACTTTATACAGTACTAGTGTGCCACAAAGATATACCAATAACAACAGTTATATTAAAAGAATAAGCGCATAAAATAAATGATCCTGTTGCCTTTGTCCATTGATGCTGTAACAGCATTGATGGCTAAAGGCAACAGAGGCAGAATCCTAATAGTTATATATAGACAGTTCCAGACATATGTATATCCTACATAAATAAATCCATACTCACATAGAAATTTCCATACTTATAAGTAAAATCTGATCAAAATGGGATATTAGGTTAGGCTTTAGTTAGGCCACTAAATTGCACAGTGGATACTGTATCTGGTGGTAACCACTTTTAGATTCCATCACAGAATAACTAACATCCATGATAGGATCAATTAGAAAGTTCAGGGATAGAGTTTAATAGGCTGATCCCTTCTGCAAAACTGTAGGTGTGGGACTCAGAATTGAATCCAGTCCTTCAAGGTGTAAGTAATTACTTTACCATCTGGCCAATAACTATTTTTATTTTTATATTTTTGCCATATATTAGAGTACTGTATAGGGTATGATTTGATATATGTAGGTTTTTTCTTACATAAGTTTTTACAGAATGATCATTTACATAAGTTTGTGTGTGTCTGTATTGTATAAATGTTAAAAATTTGTGTCATTTATAACATAATATTATAAAAAAATATTATATTTACACCAAGTTTTTACAGAATGATCATTTACATAAGTTTGTGTGTGTCTGTATTGTATAAATGTTAAAATTTGTGTCATTTATAACATAATATTATAAAAAAATTATATTATACATTTGGTGTAAAGTATATTTATAGAATAAGTCTGAATACTAAATACTCCATGGAGAGAACATGTTTTATTTGATAATCTTGAGTTAATTTTCAAACTGACCTGAAGGTGTTTATGTTGGCAACACTATCTAATCTCAAAAATTTTGCTTGAAATTTTACTGATTTGTGAAACTCAAAGTTCTGAAAATTGCTGCTATTTATAAAATCCAGATATTAATGATGCAAACAAAATTTCACAAAAAAAAAGATTAATTACACTAATGGTTTTTAAATTCAAATTAACTACAGTGGTATATGTCCTTAATCCGTTCCAGATCTTTTGACTTATACCAAACAGGACATATACCATACGAATTTTTCCCATAAGAAATAAAAAGAAAATGATTAATCCGTTCCCATGAAAAAATATCCTATTGTTATTGGCATATTATACACTGATGGGGTTGTATAAATAATTTAAACACTGCTTAATACTAAAATACATAAATACAAAAGCAAATTAGAGTAAATGAAATAAATGAAAATTTAACCTCACTATTACTACTCATATTTTAATTATTATACACTGATGGGGTTGTATAAAATAATTTAAACACTGCTTAATACTAAAATACACACTAGTATAATAGTAAAATTTCAGCTCACTTTGGCAGGAAGTGAGCTGAAATTTTACTATTATACTAGTGTGTCGAAGTTATGGAGCAGCGTAGTAAAGAAGTTGTGTTGATATACTAAAATACATAAATACAAAAGCAAATTAGAGTAAATGAAAATTTAACCTCACTATTACTACTCATATTTTAACTGTTTTCACTTCAATCAACAAAAATCAAACACCATAAAGCACTATCTGCAGTATAGAATTCAACTTATACTTTTATTAACTTAAATACAAACGTTTTCGATGCAAAGCACCCTCCTCAGGTACATATTACGTACTTCAATCGAATCAAGAGAAGCATCTTCTCTTGATTCGATTGAAGTACATAATATGTACCTGAGGAGGGTGCTTTGCATCGAAAACGTTTGTATTTAAGTTAATAAAAGTATAAGTTGAATTCTATACTGCAGATAGTGCTTTATGGTGTTTGATTTTTGTT